>JADDOH010019591.1:0-11167 GCA_016648135.1 Agrypnia vestita | reverse complement strand
GTTTGTCTTTTTGCGGCACCGTCCGCCATACACAATCATTAATCCTTCGAGCCGTTTCTGCAGCACTGGTAGCCACGGTTGGAACTCGACTCGTAATCCGCGATATTTCAAGTTTTTCATTTTGTAAACTGAGTGACGCAAAGAAAAAAACAATTGAGGAAAAAACATATGAATTATAATTTTCAAAACACAAATACATGAGTAAATAGCTGTATAAATTTGGATTTGGAATTCCTAACCAAAGAGAAGATATTTGAGATCGAATTTGCCAGTACGGCAAAACGCCAATTTCATATGTAAGGACCTAATATCTTATCTAACTTTGTTCATCATGAACACTATGCTTTTACATTACATGTTTAAAAAACTGTCAAGATTAATTAATAAATAAATAACAAAGAAAGCCTGAGGGCGCGCAGTGGAGGTCCGCCCGATCCCAAGAACGCTCGTAATAAACCTATATAAGCCGTTTTAGGCAATTTATCAAGATCGCTGATGAGGTATCAACTGTGATTGCAATACCGCAAAAAATTAAATTTGAGAAAATTTTCATGTGCCGTCTATCGTGCGGCAGTGCGTGGTTCGATTCTCCGATAGGTAGATTTTTAATTTAATCTGAAAAACATATACTTTGCAGGGGTTATATGATACAGTGTATGAGACGTACATCGTATTTTTTGTTGTCATAATTCAAAATACCATCAAAGTTCATAACAAATATCTACTCGCGTTGCCTAAGAAAACGTACAGTCATACTTTTAAAACAATTTAATTAAAGCTCTTTTAGCTTGTTAATGGAATTTCACAAAATTGCTGAGCATTTTTTTTCGAAATAATGAGACATCTTCACAGAAATTCGTTCGCGTCGTTGACATGTTTATTCGCCCGAAATGAAAATGCCTAAAATATTAAGCGAAGGAAATCAAATTAATTTTAATGGAGGCATAATTTTATACAAAAAGCTTCCGCGGTTTTATTTTGGTTATGGCACAATTAATTAATTTGATGCTTTGTTATTACTTTTCATCGGTAATATATCGGATATTTTAAATGATTAATTAAGTGCTAAAAATAAAGGAGTACTATTGTGTATTTTTAACTAAATAGGTAAACAGTTTATTTATACGGGGGTTGAATAGGTTTAAAATATATTTTAATTAAATACACCCAAAAATAATGAGAGCTTCCACATGTTTTCATTTTGCAGCTGGATCCCTTAATGTGTATTTTAACTCTAACCTGACTGGTTGATTGTTTTGCTATATATTAAAGTGTTCCTTGTTTTCTGGTGTTTCTAGATGGTGAGACGGTCTTTCCTGAGGATCCACGTCGGAAAGAAAAACCAGAGGATCTGAAGAAAGGATGGAGGGAGGCGGAGGCTCTACTCTAGGAGTACTTGTTTGATCTTCGCATTTGTGACGACCACACTGCCGAATCTGAAGTATTCGGGAGAGACTAGAGAAATTTAGATACAGCCAAACAAATGGCTCGTACTTCTGAACCTCGGAATTAAAACTTTAGTATTTCGCGTTCGTTTTTGTGTTTATTTATTTATTATTTATAAAACCCTAATGTGAATTTCGTGCCGGGTTAACAGTAGCCGTGACAATGGGGTCCGTTAATATTGTGCTCGTTTTATCCGTTCTCGCGATCTTGTCCAACGCCTCGACATTGCCTTCCGGTGAAACGGTTCAGAATGTCTCAAAAGCAGATGTGATTTCAACGTCAACATTTGTGCCGTCAACGTCGTCGGTGAGACCCTTGAGGAAAACGACGCTACCAGCGACGACGCAAGCGATCTACGAAACCACCACCGAAAAGCACGTTGTCAAATTAGGATCGACGGTTGCTTTGGTCGCGAAAAAGCCAAGAGTCACAACGCCTGTTGAAATAGACACGACCAAAGTTGTCGTTGTTGCAGTAACCACAGTGAAGGCAACGGAACTTCCTCAGAAAATAGCGGATGTGACGCAAACGACTGTTGAAGTACGAGATAAACCTACAACAGTAGAAGAAACTAAGACATCGAGTGTTAAGCAGTCTACTGAAGCCGCTACCTCGACCACTACAGAAGCCTCTCCAGCGGAGCATGGTTATCCTGCACGAGCTCCGACCAGGTTGGATGAGAGGCTTCAAGCATTGGATTGTGACATACCCCTGCTGCCTGCAGAATCCAGGCTGTGGAGGGGAAACGAAACGCACGAGCTCATGCTGCCAATAACGGTAAGAATTTTTAATTACCACAACAATTGTTTGTATATATTTTATCTGTATTATTTATTATTTAGGGAGTAAGACAGGGTTGCTCGATGTCACCAGCATTGTTCAATTGCTACATACAATAGGTTATCGACGAGGTGAGAGAAGAAATGAGAGATTGGCCCTGCGAGGCGTGAGAACCCAAGGAAAAAAAATTGACATGATTAGATATGCCGACGATACAGCACTGCTTGCGGAGTCAAAACAAGAATTGAACGAGGCTCTGAGAAATATGAAAAATATTTTGGTGGATAAATACAACATGAAAATAAACAAAGACAAAACAAAGCGCATGGTTGCAAATGTTGTTTTGAGTGGTGTCGCTATCAAACAAGTGAAGGAATTCACATATTTGGGTAGCCAAATTTCCCATGATGGCCGCTCAGAGGCTGACATCATAAGCAGAATACAACAGGCAAGAGTCGCCTTCATCAAAAAATCCAAAATCCTTGAATCCACCAACATAGATTTAAAGGTGAGGAAAAAATCTTGTCTGGAGTGTGCTGATGTATGGCAGCGAAACATGGACCATCGGCCAGAGCATGTCCGGGAGGCTAGCGGCCTTTGAGATGTGGTGCTACAGGCGCATGGCGAGGATTCATCGGTCAGAACATATCCGAAACGACGAGGTGTTGAGCAGGGTGGGCGAAAAGAGGCGGTGCCTTAACAAAATCCTTAACAGTGAGTAATTTATATTGGCCATAATATAAGGCATCCGGGCCTGCTTTTAACCATAGTCGAGGGAAATGTTGAAGGCAACAATCGTAGATGCCACTCGAGATTAAGCTACGTAGACCAGATTATCAAGAAATGAAGAGGCTGGCAGGTGACAGAGAGGAGTGGAGAAAGCGAGTGCTTGTTGCAGACCAATCCTAGGATTGCGACCCAAAAAAAAGAATTTACTCGTTAGGTAATACATATTATATTTGTCCACGAGATGATGCTGAAAAGTGTTTTCATTTGATCGACCCTATTTCAAATGTCTTCTCACAGCTTCTTTAATAAAAACGGGGGATTTTATTAGATTTTTGAGGACTGCAATCGACGGAATTATTTCGCCTTTGACGGAGAGTGATTGATTTTTTGATGAAATTTTCAAGATTTTTGTCGCCGGCTTTCTCCCGATTGATTTTTATTTGACGCGCACTTTATTGTGAGGCGGGCCGCTTCAGATATGTATGAATTTATGGAGAATAGACGGCGTAATATCGTTTTGAAACCTTGAATTATCTCAGGATACGTACTACGATGTATTTGCATAATAATGGTTCAATTGCCCAATACTGAATTCAGTGTGTCGTAGATTTACATATATAACACGTGTAGGTACTCAAATCTATGGATAATCATGATCTGCCGCTGGTTTCTCTATTGGAAATATAATGACATGAAAGCAATGATTAGGCGAACATGATTGTATGGTTGGTGTTTCTCTTCGTTGATTTGTACTTAAACTTTTCTAGGTTAAACAATCATAATCCTTTAACCGTTAACTTAATCACAAATAATTTATACAGTAGGGATATTTCATTCTCTATTTTTGTCTTAAATATACGTCTTAGAATTTTTTGTATATATTAAGAGTAACTATAAAAATGATTTTAAAATTCACAATTTTTAATTCCCGCCAAAACACTTAATTTTACTGGTCACGCCCACTTGCGTTCGTTCACATGGGTAATTTGACATTTAGGTTTCGCAGTGCAGGACGTATAGGAGATGATGCATAATCCCTAATATAAAAAGCCCTAAAACTTAAACAAACGTTAAGCCTTATTGTGTGTTTGTGTTGTGTTTACCTTTAAGAGCTTTCTGATTGACTTAATTCATTAATTTCAAAACTGGCAAACGTGAAACGACAAAATTGACAGCATTACAATGTTATACAATGAGTGTCTATAATATTTCATATTTCAGAATACGGCCGAATGTCTGGGAGAACGGGTTAAAGAATCGTATGGTACCTACCCTGATATACAAATACTACGGCACAATACCGAATAAAGACAACGCATTCATTCATATTCGACCAATCATATCGCGTTTTAATGGAGTCGTATTTTGAAAGATTTTTACAATAAAAATATGAAATAAAACATAATCCCTACATTATCCATACTGATTCTCAGAATATAATTAAATTTTTTGAATCTATTTTCATAGGTAGGTAGGTATTTGTAATATCTGAAATTTTTCTATTGATTATTTATCAATAATAATGACAATCATTAAGTGAAGTAATATCGATATATGAAACACGTGAAATAGTTAGAAATAGTTCATCATTACTCACGATCAATCTCTTTTGAAATGTTGTATTTGAGGCGAAGAAATAATGATTCATTAAAAATAAGATGGCTTAAACGATTTTTATGGTTTGAGAACAACCCCCCATGCTTTTGATTTTATCGCCATATGCATAAACTGTGATCGCTCTCAGTACCGTGGCTGTCAAAAAATCTCATTTTAGTAATTTTTTTATAAAAGCGTATTTTTATTGTTATTTTTAAATATAATAAAAAATAGTTTCTACTAAGTCTTAGTAATATTTAGCTTCACTTCTCTTTCAGCGATGATATCTTGTTATCAATATTTGACCGACTTCCGGGCCAACAATTCTTTTATTTATTTTATTATTTAATTTAATATAAGGTACAAATACAAATCTTATATTTACATATTGAATTGTCATTTTTTAATACTTTATTAGTGATGTAGATCTCATCAGTGAAGAGAAGCTCTTGAGTCTGATAAGGGAGCCTCAGTACTTATTTTGTATATAGGTACATATGTGAGTCATTTAATAATACGGTAATAAAAGGTAATTTGATAATGAAATGTTGAAGTATTTTGAAAAAAGCTATAAGTTTAAATGATTTCTGAATTTAAATTGGATTTTTGGAAGGTTTTCATTTTTTAAATTTGTTCTGAAGGGTTATTGATGCAGCATATCTCGATAGGTAGATTATTGTAGTAGTTAATGCTTTTATAAATATAGTGGTTCTGCATTTGGGTTGTTTTAAATTTAGCTATTATTATTTGGTTTCCATTTATCATAAGCTTAAAGTATTCCTGGTTTTCTGTAAGGTTTTTTTTTGCATATTTTCAATATGAAAACTTGCTTGAATATATCATCCACGTTTGGTACTGGAAACAATTTAAAAATATCTTTTGTTGTCTCTCTGATCTCTCTGAAACATGGCAGAGAGACGTATTCCCGATGAAGATACAATAATCATTCATTTATTTTACAAACTCAATTTAATTATTCCAAAATTTATTATTTTTTTCTTAAGAAGCAAAGGCGTATCGGCAATATTTTTTAAAATTTTTTACTCACACACATTTGAACTATTACCTCAAACCTATTTTTCCTAATAGTACTTTAAAAAGATTTATACACATCGTCAAAAGAGTTAGTAAAGTATTTTATTTTAATTCCAACAGTGGCGGACCTCGCGATTCTTTATTCGCAATTTCCATTTGCAAAGTGGTAATGGAATGGGGCAGCACGTACTGGGGGAGGGTTCCGACCACTTGGGGCTCTGAGGGTTCAGTGGTCAGGAGGACCCGCCCCCAGCCACCACCCCCACTCGTTTATCCTGCACTTTCCGCCATTATTCATCTCATATAATTAATTTACTTTATCAAAAGTTTCTAATTTATTTAAAAATTTGTTTTATAGAGTTGATGCCATTATTTTGTTATTTTCGTTAAGCCACGTTCACATTTGTGATGCAGGGACTGTGCATCAGGGGCGTGCAGTGGAAACATTTTTACGTAACATAACCTTACGTAACCAATTATTTGGAAAAATATCGAAATAAGTACATCACATATTTCATAATATTTCTATCACAATTGTTATCAAATTATTCATATTTTGATATATTATAAAAATCTGTAGCATAAATATTTGATTTTTATTTTTTTTCCAAAATATACGTTTACAAAAAAGTCATGCTTCAATGTTCCCACTGCACGCGCCTGCTGTACATAGTGTGATACTTAACAGTACAACTCCAGTTATTTAAACAATTCATTAAATTGGCATAGAAATAAATTATTTTTATTCGTCTTCATTCTTCATAGGTCCTGTCAACGGTAATACGCGCGCAATTCTTGACATCGAGTATTTTTATTCACTATTTTTATATTTTGACATACAAACTTGTCCGTCAAAATGATGATGATGAAGAAAAGATGTCTCACAGGGGAGAAGTCTTCTTCATTTAATTGCAAATAGAAGACAATATTCCTTACACATTGGGTGAAATTCCAATAGTCAAGAAGATAAGCGATATTAAAGTTTCCATTTTTTTTCTCAATATATCTGACCTATCTTCTATAAGATGATGGAATATCATGAAAGCAGTATATATCGAATATTGAAAATTCATTCACTTTGATTTAAGTCGGATAAATTTATAAACACCAAGCAGAAATTTGAATCAGATTTTTTTTCTAAGGTGTGTCATTTAATTTCATTCCTGCCTTTCGCCTAAGATGTATATCTCATTTTCCCAGTCTGGATTCTCGATCTAATTCTCGCAGTGAGAATATACTCTTGCTAACCGTAGATAATATGTTTGAAAACATATACGCCAATTAAAGAACGTTTACGTATATATAAGAAAACGGTACTTGCGAATTTAACGCTGCCTGAAAAATAATGTTTTCTCGGAATATACTCACCATATCATAGAAACCAACCATTAACATGAAAACAATGAATAATCTAGAATCGCCAGAAATTCAGAAATAGTAAACACCCTCCACCGATTTTCAATCAAACTCTATAAAATTAAGTTAAAAATCAACACCTGTAATTAGGTACTCAATTGAAAATATTTTTTTATTGTTTTGCGACAGTCTTTATTTTGTTCTGAATATTATTTACAATTTATTTTATTATTAAGAAATTATTTATTATTAATTTTTCAAAAAAATTGTATAATGAAATTATATCGTATTCATAAAATATTTATACTTTGTACACCAATTTCCCTCTAGGACCATCTATTAGGGTCAATAATGAACTGTTGTTGGTCTGTTTATTAAAGAATAAATTAAAATATGGGAACGGCTGTTTCTTCCGAAACTAGTAAAGAAAAAGAATCCAAATATTGTGTTTATATGTAGTAAAAAGTTTAAATAAAAATTATATTTTAAGTAAAAAATGCTGGACCACTAAATGTCTTTTAAATCATTCAATGATTTTACGTATCCCATTTTTAGCAGAACAATAGAGCCGGCTCATATATTCGCGAGAACGTGAAACTGCCTTTGCTGTGAGAAGGGGTTGGACTTGACTGTGTACATTTTAGGGGAGGTTTTGACGTTTAAAAATGTCTCCACCGATTATTAATCGTTGGCTAGATTGAGAATAATATTTTAACAATGACTAAGTTCCTACGCAACATTATATGAAGTGCATTTTGACAAAATATAATAAACCGACTTGTTTACATAACTTTAAATCTACTTTAAGTATACGGTTCGTATAAAATATCCGTTTTATTTAACACATAAACACATAATTTAACAAGACAATAATAAACTTATTCTTTTTTAAAAAAATATTGATTATTTTATTTGTATATATCTACTTTTGTGAATTTTTTTTCACCAACATGTTTCAGAAATTACCATTCCATCATCAGGGTGCTGTATAACTGTCAAAAAATTCAAATGAAATGTCTTTTGTTGCTTGTTTATCCAAATTATTATAATAAAATAATAATAATAATAATAATAATAATAATAATAATAATAATAATAATAATAATAATAATAATAATAATAATAATAATAATAATAATAAAAGTAATCAAGAACCTCAGAAATGATATTTTTTCAAAATAATTTGGATAAACAAGGAACAAAAGACATTTCATTCGAATTTTTTGACGGTTATAAAGCACCCTGATGATGGAATGGTAATTTCTGAAACATGTTGGTGAAAAAAAAAACTCACAAAAGTAGATATATACAAATAAAATAATCAATATTTTAAAAAAAAATTTCAATCTACAATGTTGCTCAATCAATTGAAAAAATAAACTTATTCATTTAATTAAACTTCTGTCCATATTATAATTATCCTCACCAGGTACAAGCATCGTCGAAAAGAACCTTTACGGGATACCTTATTATTACTTTACCGTTTTGGAATTGAAAAATATTTTTTTAATGAGAAATTTTAACCAATGTTCTTCTACTTAAGCAACACAATCATCACCACTCTGACCCCTGGTGGGTGGTCTTGGCCTCCTCAAGAGTATTCCTCACTCATCTCGGTTTTGTGCCAGCTCTCTCCAGTTCTGAATGTAAGGCAGATATGTACTTAAATACCTTCAAGTCTAATTAGCTACCGTTGGAAATATTATCAAAGTGATTTTGAGGAATACTTCAGTATTCCAAACGAGGAAACTTTTAAAAATTTTAAATGTACTAAATATGAATGAATAAATTTATTATAACTTTGTGTACATCGCTTTTAATTAGTTTTTTACAAATACATGTTTCGAAAACAATGTTCCCTTCTTCAGGTTGTGTCTTAACTAAAGTTGACAAATACTGTATATTAACCAATGAGTAGGTTACGGAGAAGGCAAAGGGGTGGGGGGGTCGGTGGTTAAGGTGCAAAATGAGATAGAAAATAGAGAACACATAGGGATGACACTTGACAGAGATGAAAGGTTTACTTAGGAATTCTTAGAAGGAGCAAGTTAGTTAAGTGGAAAGATGTTCAAAAGGTGATTGTTTTCATATTTTGTTTGATTATTAATAATATTTGACGTAAGATTAACATTTTTTCTTATTTCTGTTATTTCTAAATTATTAATCTGCGAATGTAATATTTCTAACCCTAAATTAATATCACATATGTGGTCATATTTTAAAAGATGACTCAGAACCACTATTGTTATTTTATCCTCTAAGATGTTCTTTAACCGTAATTTCAAAGTTCCTTGTGGTTTTTCCAATATAAAAATAGCTACAATCATTGCATTTAAGTTTATAAACTCCTGTTTTTTAAGTTGGATTTTCTCTATCCTTATTATTAAAAAAAATACTGTACTACAAATTCACAAAATATACTTTAATAATAATAATACATATGGATGTTTTAGTAATAGACCGAGATTAGCTGGAAATATTTTGTTCCCCAAATGCAATATCAGCACAGCCCAACATCGTTTCAACTATCAAGGAGTAACATTTATTAATGCTCTTCCCGATGAAATGAAGTCGGTAAAAAATTACAGAAATTTCAAAACTTAATTGAAAAAAATATTTAAAAAAATTAATCACAACAAGGCAATGAAAAAAAATCTTATTCAAAACAAGTAATATATGTATACTTTTAAATGTTATTACCATATATATACCTTTTTAATTTTTATAATTTAATCTAATGCTTGTTATACTTTATTTTTCATAGATTATATTCTATTTCACTATTCTTTTAAAGGTGGGTACGCCTTAATATACTCATTATTAATATATTAAATATGAATCGAATTGAAAAACACCGTTTTTTCAAATACATATTTGATTTAATTGTTAAAATGTTTTCCAGATCACTCTTATTATCAATAAAAAATTTTCAACCGAAATATAAACAAATGTTGAATGTTAATCATGTTTCTATTTAATTTATTATTATGAATTTCTAAGCTCTCTAAAATATCGATTTTTCTTCCCTCATTGCAGCTATGTAACATGTTAAATTATTATTTTCGAACGTATGACACTCCATATTCGCATGTTCTGCCATTTCTTCATATTTCATATTTAAAATAAATTTCCACAATGTTTCACAAAAAAACTTTCAACATTTATACTCATTTTATTATTCAAATATATGATATGTAATTAATACACAAAAAAGTCTTTGAGTACCTTTTCACTCCATCTTAATTTTTGTCTTAATACGATATTAAAACGTAATTTGTTTGTAACTACAAAAGTTACGTTAAAAAAATATTTAAATTTGAATGTATTTTTTGCTACCTCAAGGGTGTCGCTATGAAAACACCAGCGTTGCTAAATGTAGAATATTAAATACTGATAATTGTGAACGAAATCTAGGCGAACTCATTTCAGATATCTGCTAAGATTATCTGGACAAATAGAGGTAATAAAATAAAGAGAAATGATAAACATGGTTAATCCACTAGACACTAAAAAAATCCTGCAAACTTTTTTGCAAATTTTTAGTACGGTAATTTTTGGACGACTTCTGCTTATTTTCGCTAAACTTGTTATTTAAGATTTTAGCCAATTTAAAATATAACGCTCACCTTTATGTGTGTACTTATTATAATGCGGCCATTTTAGGGAAATTAGGCCAGATTAAGTGCAAAAGTTTTCTTCTCAAGACCTATAAATATAAAAAGACTGTTTAATCTTAAACGTGTTTTCCTTGGAGATGTTTGTTTTGGTCACGTTTTTGACAAGATTTCTTGAATATTTTACGATATTTTTATATACCCTATTTTGCAGAACGGTTCGCAAAATTTCAAAAATAATATGATATTTACCAAGACTACCTACCTACCTACAAGTATACGCATACTTTACCGAAACTTTTTTATCTGTTTTAAAATAAGAATGTTCTTAGGTTTTCACGGCCACTCAGAATCTTCAAGTTTGTGTTTACTGGGGTATTATGCCGTGTTATTACGACCTTTCGGGCCGACGTTTCGGATCCCATTGCAGGGTCCATCATCAGGGCTGATGTGTTGTCTTGAATGTTGGTGTTGTGGTTAAGTACCGGCTTGCAATACCGTGCCGAAGTCATGATGTGTTTGTATTGTGTTGTATGTATGATTCATCTGTTGTCTGATCACTATCTCTGCGGAGTCTGCGACGAGAGAGAACTGACTTGAAGCGACGCGAT
>JADDOH010019590.1:0-10840 GCA_016648135.1 Agrypnia vestita | reverse complement strand
CCAAGTGAGAAAATTAGCGCTAACTGTTTCTCACAAAATTGAAGATTGTGACCAAACGCGATGAAAATTTAACTTCATTTTCACAGTTTGCATCCAACAAGGCCCATTGCTGGCAATGCAATAAAAAAATTCAATATTTTTTGCTGTCCTAGTAAGAAATTTGCTGGTCCAAGTGAGAAAATTAGCGTTATGTGTTTCTCACAAAATTGAAGATTGGGACCAAACGCGATGAATTTTAAACGTCTTTTTACAGTGTGCATCCAGCAAGTACTATTCTGGCAATGCAATAAAAAATTCAATATTTTTTGCGGTCCTAGTAAGAAATTTGCTGGTCCAAGTGAGAAAATTAGCGTTATGTGTTTCTCACAAAATTGAAGATTGTGACCGAACGCGATGTTATTTAAAATGCTTTTCCACAGAGTGCATCCAGCAATGTCCATTGCTAGCAATGCAATAAAAAAATTCAATATTTTTTGCTGTCCTAGGAAGAAATTTGCTGGTCCAAGTGAGAAAATTAGCGTTATGTGTTTCTCACAAAATTGAAGATTGTGACCGAACGCGATGTTATTTAAACTGAATTTTCACAAAATGCATCCAGCAAGGTCCATTGCTGGCAATGCAATAAAAAAATTCAATATTTTTTGCGGTCCTAGTAAGAAACTTGCTGGTCCAGGTGAGAAAGTTTGCGTTATGGGTACCTCACATATTTGAAGATTGTGACCAAACGCGATGAAATTTAAGCTTTATTTTTACAATGTGCATCCAGCAAGTTCCATTCTGGCAATGCAATAAAAAATTCAATATTTTTTGCGGACCTAGTAAGAAATTTGCTGGTCCAAGTGAGAAAATTAGCGTTAAGTGTTTCTCACAAAATTGAAGATTGTGATCAAACGCGATAAAATTTAAACTTCTTTTTAACAGTGTGCTTCCAGCAAGGTCCATTGCTAGCAATACAATAAAAAAATTCAATATTTTTTGCGATCCTAGTAAGAAATTTGCTGGTCCAAGTGAGAAAATCAGCGTTATGTGTTTCTCACAAAATTGAAGATTGTGACCAAACGCGATGAAATTTAAACTTCTTTTAACAGTGTGCTTCCAGCAAGGTCCATTGCTGGCAATGCAATAAAAAAATTCAATATTTTTTGCGGTCCTAGTAAGAAATTTGCTGGTCCAAGTGAGAAAATTAGCGTTATGTGTTTCTCACAAAATTGAAGATTGTGACCGAACGCGATGTTATGTAAACTGCATTTTCACAGAGTGCATCTAGCAAAGTCTATTGCTGGCATTGCAATAAAAAAATTCAATATTTTTTTCCGTCCTAGTAAGAAATTTGCTGGTCCAAGTGAGAAAATTAGCGTTATGTGTTTCTCACAAAATTGAAGATTGCGACCAAAAGCGATAAAATTTTAATTTCATTTTCATATTTTGCATCCAGCAAGGTCCATTGCTGGCAATGCAATAAAAAAATTCAATATTTTTTGCGGTCCTAGTAAGAAATTTGCTGGTCGAAGTGAGAAAATTAGCGTTATGTGTTTCTCACAAAATTGAAGATTGTGACCGAAAGCGATGTTATGTAAACTGCATTTTCACAGAGTGCATCTAGCAAAGTCTATTGCTGGCATTGCAATAAAAAAATTCAATATTTTTTGCGGTCCTAGTAAGAAATTTGCTGGTCCAAGTGAGAAAATTAGCGTTATGTGTTTCTCACAAAATTGAAGATTGCGACCAAAAGCGATGAAATTTAAACGTCTTTTTAACAGAGTGCTTCTAGCAAGGTCTTTTGCTGGAAATGCAATAAAAAAATTCAATATTTTTAGCGGTCCTAGTAAGAAATTTGCTGGTCCAAGTGAGAAAATTAGCGTTATGTGTTTCTCACAAAATTGAAGATTGTGACAAAATGCGATAAAATTTAAACTTCTTTTTAACAGTGTGCTTCCAGCAAGGTCCATTGTTGGCAATGCAATAAAAAAATTCAATATTTTTTTCGGTCCTAGTAAGAAACTTGCTGGTCCAGGTGAGAAAATTTGCGTTATGGGTTTCTCACATATTTGAAGATTGTGACCAAACGCGATGAAATTTAAGCTTTATTTTTAAAGTGTGCATCCAGCAAGTTCCATTCTGGCAATGCAATAAAAAATTCAATATTTTTTGCGGTCCTAGTAAAAATTTTGCTGGTCCAAGTGAGAAAATTAGCGTTATGTGTTTCTCACAAAATTGAAGATTGTGACCGAACGCGATGTTATTTTAACTGCATTTTCACAGAGTGCATCTAGCAATGTCTATTACTGGCATTGCAATAAAAAAATTAAATATTTTTTGCGGTCCTAGTTAGAAATTTTCTGGTCCAAGTGAGAAAATTAGCGTTATGTGTTTCTCACAAAATTAAAGATTGTGACCAAACGCGATTAAATTTTAATTTCATTTTCACATTTTGCATCCAGCAAGGTCCATTGCTGGCAATGCAATAAAAAAATTCAATATTTTTTGCGGTCCTAGTAAGAAATTTGCTGGTCCAAGTGAGAAAATAAGCGTTATGTGTTTCTCACAAAATTGAGGATTGTGACCAAACTCGATGAAATTTAAACTTCATTGTCACAGTGTGCATCCAGCAAGGTCGCTGCTTGCAATGCAATAAAAAATTCAATATTTTTTGCGGTCCTAGTAAGAAATTTGCTGGTGCAAGTGAGAAAATTAGCGTTATGTGTTTCTCACAATATTGAAGATTGTGACCAAACGCGATTTAATTTAAAGTGCATTATCACAGAGTGCATCCAGCAAGGTCCATTGATGGCAATGCAATAAAAAAATTCAAAATTTTTTGCGGTCCTAGTAAGAAATTTGCTGGTCAAAGTTAGAAAATTAGCGTTATGTGTTTCTCACAAAATTGAAGATTGTGACCAAACGCGATAAAATTTTACCTTAATTTTCACAGTGTTCATCCAGCAATGTCAATTGCTGGCAATGCAATAAAAAAATTTAATATTTTTTGCGGTCCTAGTAAGAAATTTGCTGGTCCAAGTGAGAAAATTAGCGTTATGTGTTTCTCACAAAATTGAGGATTGTGACCAAACTCGATGAAATTTAAACTTCATTTTCACAGTGTGCATCCAGCAAGGTCACTGCAGGCACGGCAATAAAAAATTCAATATTTTTTGCGGTCCTAGTAAGAAATTTGCTGGTCCAAGTGAGAAAATTAGCGTTATGTGTTTCTCAAAAAATTGAAGATTGCGACCACAGGCATTGAAATTTTATCCTCATTTACACGATGTGCATCCAGCAAGATCCACTGAAATGCAATAAAAAAATTCAGTATTTTTTGCGGTCCTAGTAAGAAATTTGCTGGTCCAAGTAAGAAAAGTTGCGTTATGTGTTTCTTACAAAATTGAAGATTGTGACCAAACGTGATGAAATTTAAACTTCATTTTCACAGTGTGCAACCAGCAAGTTCCATTGCTGGCAATGCAATAAAAAAATTCAATATTTTTTGCGGTCCTAGTAAGAAATTTGCTGGTCCAAGTGAGAAAATTAGCGTTATGTGTTTCTCACAAAATTGAAGATTGTGACCAATCGCGATGAAATTTAAACTTCATTTTCACAGTGTGCATCCAGCAAGTTCCATTGCTGGCAATGCAATAAAAAAATCTAATATTTTTTGCGGTCCTAGTAAGAAATTTGCTGGTCCAAGTGAGAAAATTAGCGTTATGTGTTTCTCACAAAATTGAAGATTGTGACCAAACGCGATAAAATTTTAACTTTATTTTCACAGTGTGCATCCAGCAATGGCAATTGCTGGCAATGCAATAAAAAAATTTAATATTTTTTGCAGTCCTAGTTAGAAATTTGCTGGTCCAAGTGAGAAAATTAGCGTTATGTGTTTCTCACAAAATTGAAGATTGTGACCAAACGCGATAAAATTTTAACTTTATTTTCACAGTGTGCATCCAGCAATGTCAATTGCTGGCACTGCAATAAAAAAAATTAAAATTTTTGCGGTCCTAGTAAGAAATTTGCTGGTCCAAGTGAGAAAATTAGCGTTATGTGTTTCTCACAAAATTGAAGATTGTGACCAAACGCGATTAAATTTAAAATAAATTTTAACAGTGTGCATCCAGCAACTTCTATTGCTGGCAATGCAATAAAAAAATTCAATATTTTTTGCGGTCATAGTAAGAAATTTGCTGGTCCAAGTGAGAAAATTAGCGTTATGTGTTTCTCACAAAATTGAAGATTGTGACCAAACTCGATGAAATTTAAAGTAAACTATCACAGTGTGCATCCAGCAAGGTCGATTGCTGGCAATGCAATAAAAAAATTCAATATTTTCTGCGGTCCTAGTAAGAAATTTGCTGGTCCAAGTGTAAAAATTAGCGTAATGTGTTTCTTATAAAATTGAAGATTGTGACCAAACGCGATAAAATTTAAACTTCATTTTCACAGTGTGCATCCAGCAAGTTCCATTGCTGGCAATGCAATAAAAAAAATAATATTTTTTGCGGTCCTAGTAAGAAATTTTCTGGTCCAAGTGAGACAATTAGCGTTATGTGTTTCTCACAAAATTGAAGATTGTGACCAAACGCAATAAAATTTAAACTTCATTTTCACAGTGTGCATCCAGCAAGTTCCATTGCTGGCAATGCAATAAAAAAAAAAAATATTTTTTGCGGTCCTAGTAAGAAATTTTCTGGTCCAAGTGAGACAATTAGCGTTATGTGTTTCTCACAAAATTGAAGATTGTGACCAAACGCGATAAAATTTTAACTTTATTTTCACAGTGTGCATCCAGCAATGTCAATTGCTGGCAATGCAATAAAAAAATTCAATATTTTCTGCGGTCCTAGTAAGAAATTTGCTGGTCCAAGTGTGAAAATTAGCGTAATGTGTTTCTTACAAAATTGAAGATTGTGACCAAACGCGATGAAGATTAAACTTCATTTTCACAGTGTGCATCCAACAAGTTTAATTGCTGGCAATGCAATAAAAAAAATCAATATTTTTTCGGTCTTAGTAAGAAATTTTCTGCTCCAAGTGAGACAATTAGCGTTTTGTGTTTCTCACAAAATTGAAGATTGTGACCAAACGCGATGAAATTGAAAATACATTTTCACAGTGTGCATCCAGCAACATCCATTCTGGCAATGCAATTTCAAAATTCAATATTTTTTGCGGTCCTAGTAAGAAATTTGCTGGTCCAAGTGTAAAAATTAGCGTAATGTGTTTCTTACAAAATTGAAGATTGTGACCAAACGCGATTAAATTTAAAGTGAATTATCACAGTGTGCATCCAGCAAGGACCATTGATGGCAATGCAATAAAAAAATTCAAAATTTTTTGCGGTCCTAGTAAGAAATTTGCTGGTCCAAGTGAGAAAATTAGCGTTATGTGTTTCTCACAAAATTGAAGATTGTGACCAAACTCGATGAAATTTAAAGTAAACTATCACAGTGTGCATCCAACAAGGTCGATTGCTGGCAATGCAATAAAAAAATTCAATATTTTCTGCGGTCCTAGTAAGAAATTTGCTGGTCCAAGTGTGAAAATTAGCGTAATGTGTTTCTTACAAAATTGAAGATTGTGACCAAACGCGATGAAATTTAAACTTCATTTTCACAGTGTGCATCCAGCAAGTTCCATTGCTGGCAATGCAATTTAAAAATTCAATAATTTTTGCGGTCCTAGTAAGAAATTTGCTGATCCAAGTTAGAAAATTAGCGTTATGTGTTTCTCACAAAATTGAAGATTGTGACCAAAAACTCGATGAAATTTAAAGTAAACTATCACAGTGTGCATCCAGCAAGGTCGATTGCTGGCAATGCAATAAAAAAATTCAATATTTTCTGCGGTCCTTGTAAGAAATTTGCTGGTCCAAGTGTAAAAATTAGCGTAATGTGTTTCTTACAAAATTGAAGATTGTGACCAAACGCGATTATATTTAAAGTGCATTATCACAGTGTGCATCCAGCAAGGTCCATTGATGGCAAAGCAATAAAAAAATTCAATATTTTTTCGGTCTTAGTAAGAAATTTTCTGCTCCAAGTGAGACAATTAGCGTTTTGTGTTTCTCACAAAATTGAAGATTGTGACCAAACGCGATGAAATTGAAAATTCATTTTCACAGTGTGCATCCAGCAACATCCATTGCTGGCAATGCAATTTAAAAATTCAATATTTTTTGCGGTCCTAGTAAGAAATTTGCTGATCCAACTTAGAAAATTAGCGTTATATGTTTCTCACAAAATTGAAGATTGTGACCAAACGCGATTATATTTAAAGTTCATTTTCACAGTGTGCCTCCAACAAGGTTTATTGCTGGCAACGCATTAAAAAAATTCAATATTTTCTGCGGTCCTAGTAAGAAATTTGCTGGTCCAAGTGTAAAAATTAGCGTAATGTGTTTCTTACAAAATTGAAGATTGTGACCAAACGTGATTAAATTTAAAGTGCATTATTACAGTGTGCATCCAGCAAGGTCCATTGATGGCAATGCAATAAAAAAATTCAAAATTTTTTGCGGTCCTAGTAAGAAATTTGCTGGTCCAAGTGAGAAAATTAGCGTTATGTGTTTCTCACAAAATTGAAGATTGTGACCAAATCTCGATGAAATTTAAAGTAAACTATCACAGTGTGCATCCAGCAAGGTCGATTGCTGGCAATGCAATAAAAAAATTCAATATTTTCTGCGGTCCTAGTAAGAAATTTGCTGGTCCAAGTGTAAAATTAGCGTAATGTGTTTCTTACAAAATTGAAGATTGTGACCAAACGCGATTAAATTTAAAGTGCATTATCACAGTGTGCATCCAGCAAGGTCCGTTGATGGCAAAGCAATAAAAAAATTCAAAATTTTTTGCGTTCCTAGTAAGAAATTTGCTGGTCCAATTGAGAAAATTAGCGTAATGTGTTTCTCACAAAATTGAAGATTGTGACCAAACGCGATGAAATTTAAACTCCATTTTCACAGTGTGCATCCAGCAAGTTCCATTGCTGGCAATGTCATAAAAAATTCAATATTTTTTGCGTTCCTAGTAAGAAATTTGCTGGTCCAATTGAGAAAATTAGCGTTATGTGTTTCTCACAAAATTGAAGATTGTGACCAAACGCGATGAAATTTAAACTCCATTTTCACAGTGTGCATCCAGCAAGTTCCATTGCTGGCAATGCAATAAAAAAATTCAATATTTTTTGCGGTCCTAGTAAGAAATTTGCTGGTCCAAGTGAGACAATTAGCGTTATGTGTTTCTCACAAAATTGAAGATTGTGACCAAAAACTCGATGAAATTTAAAGTAAACTATCACAGTGTGCATCCAGCAAGGTCGATTGCTGGCAATGCAATAAAAAAATTCAATATTTTCTGCGGTCCTAGTAAGAAATTTGCTGGTCCAAGTGTAAAAATTAGCGTAATGTGTTTCTTACAAAATTGAAGATTGTGACCAAACGCGATTAAATTTAAACTTCATTTTCACAGTGTGCATCCAGCAAGTTCCATTGCTGGCAATGCAATAAAAAAATTCAATATTATTTCGGTCTTAGTAAGAAATTTTCTGCTCCAAGTGAGACAATTAGCGTTTTGTGTTTCTCACAAAATTGAAGATTGTGACCAAACGCGATGAAATTGAAAATTCATTTTCACAGTGTGCATCCAGCAACATCCACTGCTGGCAATGCAATTTAAAAATTCAATATTTTTTGCGGTCCTAGTAAGAAATTTGCTGATCCAACTTAGAAAATTAGCGTTATGTGTTTCTCACAAAATTGAAGATTGTGACCAAACGCGATTATATTTAAAGTTCATTTTCACAGTGTGCATCCAACAAGGTTTATTGCTGGCAACGCAATAAAAAAATTCAATATTTTCTGCGGTCCTAGTAAGAAATTTGCTGGTCCAAGTGTAAAAATTAGCGTAATGTGTTTCTTACAAAATTGAAGATTGTGACCAAACGCGATTAAATTTAAACTTCTTTTTCACAGTGTGCATCCAGGAAGTTCCATTGCTGGCAATGCAATAAAAAAATTCAATATTTTTTCGGTCTTAGTAAGAAATTTTCTGCTCCAAGTGAGACAATTAGCGTTTTGTGTTTCTCACAAAATTGAAGATTGTGACCAAACGCGATGAAATTGAAAATTCATTTTCACAGTGTGCATCGAGCAACATCCATTGCTGGCAATGCAATTTAAAAATTCAATATTTTTTGCGGTCCTAGTAAGAAATTTGCTGATCCAACTTAGAAAATTAGCGTTATGTGTTTCTCACAAAATTGAAGATTGTGACCAAACGCGATTATATTTAAAGTTCATTTTCACAGTGTGCATCCAACAAGGTTTATTGCTGGCAATGCAATAAAAAAATTCAATATTTTCTGCGGTCCTAGTAAGAAATTTGCTGGTCCAAGTGTAAAAATTAGCGTAATGTGTTTCTACAAAATTGAAGATTGTGACCAAACGCGATTAAATTTAAAGTGCATTATCACAGTGTGCATCCAGCAAGGTCCGTTGATGGCAAAGCAATAAAAAAATTCAAAATTTTTTGCGTTCCTAGTAAGAAATTTGCTGGTCCAATTGAGAAAATTAGCGTAATGTGTTTCTCACAAAATTGAAGATTGTGACCAAACGCGATGAAATTTAAACTCCATTTTCACAGTGTGCATCCAGCAAGTTCCATTGCTGGCAATGCCATAAAAAATTCAATATTTTTTGCGGTCCTAGTAAGAAATTTGCTGGTCCAAGTGAGACAATTAGCGTTATGTGTTTCTCACAAAATTGAAGATTGTGACCAAACGCGAATGAAATTTAAAGTAAACTATCACAGTGTGCATCCAGCAAGGTCCATTGCTGGCAATGCAATTAAAAATTCAATATTTTTTGCGGTCCTAGTAAGAAATTTGCTGGTCCAAGTGAGACAATTAGCGTTATGTGTTTCTCACAAAATTGAAGATTGTGACCAAAAACTCGATGAAATTTAAAGTAAACTATCACAGTGTGCATCCAGCAAGGTCGATTGCTGGCAATGCAATAAAAAAATTCAATATTTTCTGCGGTCCTAGTAAGAAATTTGCTGGTCCAAGTGTAAAAATTAGCGTAATGTGTTTCTTACAAAATTGAAGATTGTGACCAAACGCGATTAAATTATTTTCACAGTGTGCATCCAGCAATCCATTGCTGGCAATGCAATTAAAAATTCAATATTTTTTGCGGTCCTAGTAAGAAATTTGCTGATCCAACTTAGAAAATTAGCGTTATGTGTTTCTCACAAAATTGAAGATTGTGACCAAACGCGATTATATTTAAAGTTCATTTTCACAGTGTGCATCCAACAAGGTTTATTGCTGGCAATGCAATAAAAAAATTCAATATTTTCTGCGGTCCTAGTAAGAAATTTGCTGGTCCAAGTGTAAAAATTAGCGTAATGTGTTTCTTACAAAATTGAAGATTGTGACCAAACGTGATTAAATTTAAAGTGCATTATTACAGTGTGCATCCAGCAAGGTCCATTGATGGCAATGCAATAAAAAAATTCAAAATTTTTTGCGGTCCTAGTAAGAAATTTGCTGGTCCAAGTGAGAAAATTAGCTTTATGTGTTTCTCACACAATTGAAGATTGTGACCAAACGCGATGAAATTTAAACAGCGTTTTCACAGTGTGCATCCAGCAAGTTCTACTGCTGGCAATGCAATAAAAAAATTTAATATTTTTTGCGGTCCTAGTAAGAAATTTGCTGGTCCAAGTGAGAAAATTAGCGTTATGTGTTTCTCACAAAATTGAAGATTGTGACCAAACGCGATAAAATTTTAACTTTATTTTCACAGTGTGCATCCAGCAATGTCAATTGCTGGCAATGCAATAAAAAAAATTAATATTTTTTGCGGTCCTAGTGAGAAATTTGCTGGTCCAAGTGAGAAAATTAGCGTTATGTGTTTCTCACAAAATTGAGGATTGTGACCAAACTCGATGAAATTTAAACTTCATTTTCTCAGTGTGCATCCAGCAAGGTCACTGCTGGCAATGCAATAAAAAATTCAATATTTTCTGCGGACCTAGTAAGAAATTTGCTGGTCCAAGTGTAAAAATTAGCGTAATGTGTTTCTTACAAAATTGAAGATTGTGACCAAACGCGATTAAATTTAAAGTGCATTATCACAGTGTGCATCCAGCAAGTTCCATTGCTGGCAATGCAATAAAAAAATTTAATAATTTTTGCGGTCCTAGTAAGAAATTTTCTGGTCCAAGTGAGACAATTAGCGTTATGTGTTTCTCACAAAATTGAAGATTGTGACCAAACGCGATGAAATTTAAACTTCATTTTCACAGTGTGCATCCAGCAAGGTCAATTGATGGCAATGCAATAAAAAAATTCAAAATTTTTTGCGTTCCTAGTAAGAAATTTGCTGGTCCAATTGAGAAAATTAGCGTAATGTGTTTCTTACAAAATTGAAGATTGTGACCAAACGCGATTAAATTTAAAGTGCATTATCACAGTGTGCATCCAGCAAGGTCCATTGATGGCAATGCAATAAAAAAATTCAAAATTTTTTGCGGTCCTAGTAAGAAATTTGCTGGTCCAAGTGAGAAAATTAGCGTTATGTGTTTCTCACAAAATTGAAGATTGTGACCAAACGCGATGAAATTTAATGTTCATTTTCACAGTGTGCATCCAGCAAGTTCCATTGATGGCAATGCAATAAAAAAATTCAATATTTTTTGCGGTCCTAGTAAGAAATTTGCTGGTCCAAGTGAGAAAATTAGCGTTATGTGTTTCTCACAAAATTGAAGATTGTGACAAAACGCGATAAAATTGAAAGTTCATTTTCACAGTGTGCATCCAGCAAGGTCCATTGCTGGCAATGCAA
>JADDOH010019588.1:0-19193 GCA_016648135.1 Agrypnia vestita | reverse complement strand
TAAAGTAAATATACGGATTACTAGAAGCCGAGCAAAAGTCATTAACGGCGTCGCTGGAGAAACCCACTCCTCCACAAACACCTGACGCAGAATTTTTCAAACTTTCACTTGACGGTGAGCTCCGGACCCAAACGGTTGTACGCTTTTTAGAGAAGCAGCTCATCGACAAGGCGCCCTGAAGATGAACAGTGAGATCTGTTCGAAACGTCGGCAGACGACTGGTCCTGACGACCAGAATTTGACGCGGGTTACCCCCAAAGTAGGTAGAACTAACATATATCATGTACCGTGAAGCCTCGACTTTAAACATATCATAGCCCCAGTATAAGTCTATATTACTATATATATAAATTAAATATATATATTTATATATTTTTTTTAAATATATATGAAAAATATTCAGGATAATATTTATATTACCTGCACGGGTAAAAAACTGGCTCAGCTGATAAATAAAGGCACGTTGAAAATATAAGAGTTAAGATTAGAAACTCACCGTAAGCACTTTGGAATAATTTGGTGGAACAAGGCGTCACATTATTAACTGCCGGCTGAAGCGAACACTCCGCTGCAGAGCGGGCTGTCGAGGTGCCGGCCAGGTACCGCGGGGAGGTGGTACGGCGGGCTGTCATATTCGAGGACATAAATATTTCGGGCAAACGACGCACGCAACACTTTTAAATGCCACCACGTCTATTAATGTCTAAATATAATATGGTAACGTAAATACGCGCGTGATATATATGGGTTGAAAAGGCAACGTATCTTGCGAGATTGAATGTCTCACTCATCGGGCAATGTTACATTTTAAGTAAAATTATGATGTCGTTTTAATTTTTTTGATGGTAACACACTTTATTGTATAGTAATACGATATTTAAAAAAAATGAGCCAATTAGAAACACGTAGGTGTAACAGAGGTATTCCACAATACTTGACAGATAGATTCTTGACTAAATTATGAGTCGAAAATGTTTGAGAAACAATTTTCTTATTTCAATAGATAAGCGACTTCAAAATTCGCTTTTTTTTCGATATTTCTGACGTATTTTATGAAAAATGTAAGATAACACTCATTAAAGCAACTTACATCAAATATTAAAAACTCATTTATTTCAATACAAGTCAAAATTATATTTAAAAAAAGATTAAATCTTTTGTTTGTTTAAATCTGATTTAAATTTAAGCATGGTTTTAACCATTTTAATTGACTTTTACTAAAGCGAATGAGTTTTTAATATCCAAATAAGTTACTTTAATGATAGTCCAACTTTTTCAGAAAAAAAGTTAGATATATTAAAAAAAAATGCGAAATTTGAAGTAGCTTATCTTCATAACTGTTGATAGTAGGACTTTGTCGCTCGAACATTTTCGACTAATTATATAGACAGGAATCTATCAGTAAAGTATCGTGGACTAGCTCTGTTTTTTATTCCAATTTCAAACAGCTATCAACTTTATATTGCAAAGAATTTTAAAAAAACCTTTGAATAATACACGTTAGGTGACGCCGTGTTAAATAATTTGGAATAAATTTACTAACGTTTTTTCGATTGATAGATTTTTTCTTAAAATCCTTCTAATCGGTTAACTTTACTTCTTTTAATTAATATAAAACTATGTTTTAAACCTGCTACTTCAGAAATAAATGTGTTTTCATTCAAAACAATTCAAAATTTATGATATCTTGTGGAACGTTCAATATCATGATTTTTCATCAAAAATTATAACCTGCGCTAGTTTTGCTTGCTTAAATAATATCTTTGTTTACAAATAGTATTATTATTGAAGATTCTTAATAATTTGCAAGACGCTTTTTTGACATCTTGCCAAACCGAAAATACTTCAAAGACTAGATAAAGCAGCGGGGAAACAATCCAAACTGTAAATAAATCCATTTGTTTTACGCTTAGCAAAGTGTGAGTGCGTTCATGCAAATATTTATAGACCGGAAAGCTTTCGAGCACATTTCTTGAGGTTTGGTTAAAAAAATATGGCCTATTAAAATTGTTTATTCGACGCGAGATATTATAAATATTTGAGGAGTGAGACGCATTTATACAATATAACCATAATATTTGTAAGTCGGTAAATAAATAAGAAACGAAGAACAGTCGAACTATTCGAAAAATGCTAAAATACTGAAACCGCCTGTTGGATAAAAAGATCGGGACAAAATAATGATATCGAGACTTTTCGGTTCAGTGAATCGGATTTATTAACCATTTTGTTACATTTTGAGACTTCTGGGTCAGGACAAGAAAAAGGAACTTGGACCGCAGTTCAGAGTTAAGCCATGTATTCACTAGGGAACAAATCGCGAAACATTCCGCTCGGCATGTCGCATCAACATCTACGCTCATGTTTCGGGGACAATGACGCGGCCATTTGACGTGTACACACCGGGACTCGCATATCTTGTCGCGGAAATGTCACCCGATGAGCTTATGTTGACAGCTGCGGTATCTCGTTTGGCGAAAACGGGGTTCCGCGCAATTCGAAATGTTTTTTTGGGTCGCAATTTCAAATTAACGAGGTTTTACTGTAGTAAATTGAATATTATTAAAAACAAGGTCCTTTTTGCAAATAATTATTGTTTTCCAGACGTCGCGAAAATATATCGCCTTATGAGGTTATGATGATAGCCGCGTATCTGTTTATGTTAATGAGTTTATCGAAAAGTAAGAGGAGAAAAAAGAGGAGAATGCGATATTATTTACTGCAAAGAGAAAGAAGGACGGACATCCTATGCGATCTTCGATCGATATAGCTCGATGAGTTCGAGAACGATTTCGTTTCCCCGCATTGTCATCTTGACAGATACAGCGCATGCGTATTCACTTGTAAATATACCACGTGGTACTGACGCTCCGCGGAATGTTGCAGTGAGTACGCTCGGGTACCGTGCGCATGGCAACGTTGCCACGGCACGTAGAAATGCCGCGCTATGTTGTGCGCGAGGTCGCAGAACAGTGCACGACGTTGCAACGTCACGTAGACTCTATGCCGCGCGTGCTGTTGAGGGAAAATTTGTCCCCTAGTGAATACATGGCTTTATGTATCCAGATGGTTGCTTCCCGAAATATCCTTGCTGGGGAAAGGTTGAGATCCGACGGTGCTCCGCTGATGATATAAAGGGCAACCGACTCCCGCGTGCGCGGGTCGCATGAAGTGTTGGGAGATAGGAGCAATTTGAGACACGTGGCCAGATTTTGCAAGGCGTTTGGTGATTCGCCCGTAATTATCGCGCTTGTGTGAGATGAGTTATGTTTGAAGAGCTGATTTTATTGTAAACAAGCGATATTCTTAGCCGTGCGGTTACTTTGGAAGTAGCGCGGGATTTGTGGGAAATAATCTGTTCAAATTATGTAATATTTCAATAGTCATTACAATCAAAGAGTGTTTGAAATGTTTAAATAGTCATTGTTTTTTAGAAGTTTCGAATCATTTAATGGAAAATGATCACACTTTTGATAAAAATTTGGTTTATCTATTATACATGGTAATAATGTTGGCCCTAAGTTGGAATCGTCACAAAAAAATAAATTGTAAAAAAATCAAAATATTTTTTTTATTTTGTATTTCTTGGACATTAAATACGTAATAATTTGTAGACATTGTATTTGAAGAGTTTATTTGACATACATTGGCTACTTATTTTTATACCGCTACTGGTTTCGAAAGGTCCGTGTCATTTACAAGTATACAATACCTAAAAATTTTAAAGTAAAAGTACAAGTTTAAAGTAAACGCTTTAAAATTGTTTTAATTAATTTAACAATCTTGTATTAACCACATACATTTAGTTAAGTTTAAAGTAAACGCTTCAAAAAAATCATTAATAACCAACCAAATTCAACCAAATATAAAAATAATTTCCGGGATTTAATGACAATTTCATATATTTTATTGTTAATGTTTTTATGCAGACAGATTACCAGAAATATGAATTTAAATATAAATTAATACAAAACGAAATAATTGTATGTTTTTGAACTGAACAATTATTGTATTGTTAATGTATATTATAGATATCACAGAGACGAAACTGTATTTATTATGGGAAAGTAGGTATAAGAAGTAATTTGGGTATACATAGGACTTATGACCTATCTTTATGGTTGGTTTAAGTGATCACTTTACACAATGTAACATTCGCTATTCCCACCCATGATAGAATATACCATGCTTATTCATTTTTTGGAAGTTGTATATATGTTCAAATTGTGTGGAAAGCTTTCACATATGAGTTGTAAGCGCCTTTCCATGCGGCCTGTACAAAGCCATTTTCATTCCCCTAAATCCGCACAGATGTCGCTAATGAGAAAATCTACAATTAATTTTACGGAATTTTGAGAGCAATATTGAACAAACTCAAAATATTCTGTATTGTATTGTTTTTCATCACCCTGGAGACCGAAATCATCATTTCCGAAACTGGTCGGATAAACATAAAAAATAAAGCGATATTTTATAAGCGAAGTAAATAATAAATTTGATTTGTCTTGATTTTAGAAGTACATTATGTATTTAAAAAGAAACATTGAATTCTACAACAAAAAACAGTGTTTAATGTGAGTATAGATAAGTGAAAGCCTTTTAAAAAAAGATGTGAATTTTTCTACCCGGTTTTTTTAACGCATCGCGTTTGGGCTGCCTCTGCCATAATAGTTGGGTTTCCAACTTTTCACACACGCGAACAAAAGTAACTTCACAATCAAATAAAATTACCATATTTAATGTTTCATTCAATTTTTTTTGCACATTTATACGTAACAGGTATATCTAGTAGATAATATTTCATAAAAGGGTATGAAATTATATTGTAGCAGTTTTATTTTGGGATGTTTTGTTTACTTATTTTATTTTTATTTTTCAATAAACACATAATATACAGGTTGTTAATGATAGGTAGTCCTAGAGTAACATTAATGTACAATGTAATTTTTTAAATAAAAATTAGAAAATAATACATTGCACTTCTTAAAGTCCAGAAATCAAAACAATGTAGCAAATAAAATTAAGCATTATTTTATAAATCAACGAATTATATGAGATATAAATTAATCGCGCAAGTGTAAAGTCCGTGGATTCCAAGGCCAACAAATGTCGATCGCGTAACATGCAATAATTTTATAAATATACAGTGTCCTAGCAGCAAAAATTTCGGGGGAACCTTTTATCAATTTTGAATAAAAAATATAAATAAAAAACATAAACCTTAGAAAAAAATAATTTTATTTTAATTGTATTAAAATTAATGAATTTAAGCATGAATTTAGTGTAGAAAAAATGCAAACTTTGATGTCGCTTATCGCTGTCACTGTCGACATTTTACCTGAAGGCCAATGTACATCATATTTTCTACTCCCTAATGTACATCATATTTTGAAGAAGTCTCCCTCGAAGTTTTTGTTGCTAGCTACGAGCCATGCTGTGTACGGATGCCGAATAAGTTAGATTTTAGAAAAACAAGTTTAAACATAAAAAAGATATTGTATGAAATTGACGTACAAGTATTTCCTTAACATGTTTTACGGTGTAATAAGTAATATGTCAAAAGGAATTTGTTAGGGCTGTGCATAAAATTACAAAATGCTTATTGTGCCTAGGCGCGCTCAGCTGAGTGAGGTAAAGCCAAGGATTTGGCGCAATCTCCCTCCACTCATATTCTCAATGTGACCTTTGTAACATTGCCGGGTCAGCAAATTATTAAACAGGTATCATGAATAGAGTACCTGTGTATGGTATACTATACTACATACGTTAGAATACCCAATTTTACTATGTTATAATATTATGTAATAGTAAATAATTAGAAGGTCTCGTAAAAAAATCTGTTATTATTACTCGTACAATTGATAATGCTATTAAAGAAAATGTATAGGTGTCTCGTAGCAAGTAGCAACAACTTCGGGAGAGTTTTCTTCATTCAATTTTGAATAGAAAGTATTATCTACACTTTGGGTGAAATGTCAATAGTTAGGATGATAAACGACATCAAAGTTCGCATTTTGTAAAAATATTTTTCACTTGTGTATATGAAATGAATTTAAGTATATGCAATATTAAAAATTCACTTTTATACAAGTCACACAGTTTTAACAATTTTATTTGACTTGTATCAAAGCGAATGAATTTTTAATAAGCAATATAAATTAATTTCATCATAGACTAACGTCTTACAAAAGATAAATCAGAAATATTGAAAATTTGTAATTTTGATGTCGATGACGCGTAAAGGTACATGACATTTTCTGTTCAAAATTAACTCCCCTAAGGAGATTCCCTCGAAGTTTTTGCTACAACTACGAGACACCGCGTATAATATACAGACATTTATATGTATTGCCTCAAAAACGCTGCGTGCAAGATGTACACGTAAACAAAACCCATAAATATATGGTAATATCGACATATATCGTGCTACCGGACGTGGCTGAGAGGCCTAAGGCGTCTGAATTTTCCACTGGGAACGCAGGTTCGTAATCCCGGCGGGCCAGTATTTTTTAACTCGTATTTTCATTTTGTTTATTTAGCCGAGAAACACACCGCTTGCGAAAATTCGTGATGCTTTCAGTATTTATATTTAGCCAAGAAATAAACCGCCCGAACATGCTCAAACGCATTTGAGCATGTTTGGAGCTTTCTGAAGTATTGACTATTTCTAATACTGCATATTTGATGTTTCTGTTAGCATTGTAATTATATAATACGAAACTGACTAATGAATATCACCTATATATGTACGTAAAAATAAATTCGGTAACGCGAGGCAATAAAATACGAACACAATAATAACTTTTTACAAAAACGGTCAATATTCGAGAATATCATTATAAAGAATATAATTCTACAATATGAATAATTTATTAAATTGAGTTCCGAATAATAAAATTAATTAAATACCGTCAGCGACTTTATTAACATTAATTGTATAATTCAAAGACGAACACTTCCGTGCTCCTATATTCGGATTTCTGCGAATTTGTTTGAATACTAATAAGAAGCGACCTACGAAGTATCAATGTCATAAAACATTTAGTAAAGATTTTTTAATATCACAACAATAATATATCAGACAATTTCACGTAAAAATAAATGCATTTTAAGTTAAATTTTGAATATCTACAAATAATAGGGCTAAATTCAATACATCAGTGTCTCCAGTAGTTCCCCATGGAAATATTTCCACCCCGCGCCAGTTATCTTGAAGGATGAAGAGGCTGCGGAAAACGCTGAAAGTTAAATGAGCGTCGGAAGAGGGTAGTCATCCCCGGAGATATCACCTCGACAAGGGATGCTTTAAGCGGTTATCTCCTGCTTTTAAAATAAGATTAGCGACAACTGAAGACATTACGTATTTTTCCCTATCTTGTGCCGTCTGAAAAGCACAGCTTTTTGCGAAATATTTATATCATATTACATTCCATAAGTCTGTTTTCAATCTGCAATAAAAGTAAATACGCACTCATTTTGTGTAACGTAAGTCAGAGAAAAGAATTGGAAACCCATAATAAGTAGATGTACTGATCTTAATGTAAGATAATGGATATAAAATAAACCCATCTATCCAATTATACTCGTACAAAATGAATTACACAAAAACGGGATATTCAGATAAGAAGGATTTTATTTTTTTCGCAAAAAGACTTTAAGATAAAAGTTTCACTTGAAAATTTCTCCGTACAACGGCTATACTTAGGTGAATTAGAGAACATTGATTTGTCTTTGTAGTCTCGGGAACGTGAACCGAATATTCTATGTGGACTAGCGTGAATATTCACAGCGGGCAAGGCGCCATTGAACTCCCGTATGTATAAAGCGCCATGAGAAATGTGATAGAGCTATCAAATTACTTTATTATGCAATATTCGTACAAGTTTATCTGTATACGCACACACTGGTGATACGCCATGATTACTAAGTAGGTAACGCGTATTAAAAATACATAAGTACTAACCGAAAAAAGTATCGAAAAAATTACAACTTTGCGAGGATATGCAATGGCAGGCTGAGATAATCGGTGTCAAAAAATAAAATTGACAATAGTTTTATAATCAGCATTGTTTCGTAATCGCTGACCGCCAATCGAAATAATGAAGTGTCATTGGTCGAAATTGACGTTCGAGGTATTCTGCACCAATTGCTGGCCAGGATTTTAACTTACGAAATGCGAACCAGTTGACAATTAGAATTCGGAGTTCCGTTGTCTTTTCTCTGTTGGAATATTGACGATTTTCGTGCGGTTTCTAAAAATACGACTTAGGTATCCGATGTTTTTGAATGTTTAAACCTTTTGGAAATGGATGTGTAGCCTTGTTTCCGAATTCGACGTAGCCGCAGTTTAAGTTCGGAAATGGATATGTATATCGCGCTTTGTTTCCTAATTCACTAGATTACAGCACGCGGAGCTCTGCAACCTAAGAATCAGGACGGACTCCGTAAGTACAATTTCAGTTTTGTAAGTAGCTAGTCGTTGCAGTGTGTATATTTCGAGTGTCAAGACTATGCACTTTATCGGCGGAAATTGATGATGGAAATCTTTCTTTCCGCTGTCTCCGACCCAAGTTCGGTGTAAGCGGTTTCACTCAACATCGTACAGTAATTGTAATAATAATTATAGATAGAAAATAGATTATTACGATTACTGGTATATTAATTGAATACATTCTGAATTGGCTTAATGTGATAACAATTTTTAGTAATTAGACGAAAATATGCGCCTTTAACATATATTTGATGAACAAATTGGTATGAGCATGTGCACGCATTTATTGCCTTTGTGCGACAAAACATTTATTATTAACGTTGCTTTTTCTTTGATATTATGTACACATATTTGTTTGCTAATATTCTTCAGAGAAACGTTGTGTAAAGTAGTTGTTCTGAATACAAAATTGTCACCGATTTTCGATATGATAAAATTGTCTTTTTTTTACGTTCCAGTTTCGCTCCAAAATGGGGCGCGCTCGGGGCAATTGTCCCTCTCGCCAAACCCTTGTTCCGCCGCTGAGTTAAAAAATACATTACTTTTTAAAAACAAATGTATCTCAATTATTTACGAATTTAATTTTTAGTTATTTATTAATAATTTTTTAAAATATAGATGTTATACAATGATCTTAAAATTAAGTATGTAGATAAACACGAAACAACAAATAATAAGAAGAAACCTTGGATAGTAGAGATATCCAATGGATAATTATTTATTACAATAAATTATAGATGTGTCACAGAGATCAACGTATTTATATGGGATCTAAGTATATATATATTTTGAAGTCTTTTTGGGCGTTTACAGGGCTTCCAACCTGTCTTGGCTGGTTGGAGTGATCACTTTACACAATGTAAAGTTCACGATTCCATTCATGATGATGAAATTTGGAAAGTTGTATATTTGGTATCTATGGTAGTCCTGTAAACACCCCAAAAATACTTTCATACGTAGACCTCTTTCCATTTAAGACAGACAATCGAATTAGTATGTGTAAGCCGTGCGCACGATACACATGGTTTCGTTGTATTGATGTTTACAGATATAAACACCAACACAACGAAACAATGTGCCTCGTACGCGCGGCTTATACGTACTAATTCGATTGTCTTTCTTAAATGGAAAGAGGTCTACTTTTTCGTACAAATAGCTTCGTCTCTGTGAGACATCTAAAATATATCTGAATTAATAATGATCTCTCTGGGAACAAAATTCAGTTTTAAAAGTTTTTAACATGCTAATTTTTTTTTCCACTTTCGACTTCTTTCCATTTTGTGGCCTCCTTTTTATATGTACACATTTATGTTAGCTGTTTTTTAATTGCTCTTAGTAGTTGGCTATGTAGTCTAGGAGCAATATGAGGTGAATGTCCTGTATGGACTTGGATAATAAGCAAGTCACTTTTTACGATTATGAATTAGTCAAATACGTCAAAAGTCGACATGCTCACCACTAAGTTCTTAAAATTGGGGTTCATTCAAATTGGCGACAGACAACAATTGCACGCAGAAACGGAGAACAATATCATAGCGTGCATAAACATCGTTGTGCATTTCAATTACGGTCGGCCGGATGCAACTGTCGATGTCGTGTAGGAGTCAGCCTCAATGTCATAAGGACGCTAAATTATTTCAGCAACATGTGTGCTCGCACGCCAGCTTTCCCCGTCCATGTCGGAACATGGCTACGAAGATTTGCTCGCTAAAAAATAGACCACGCCGGGTCGTGATGTCGCTATTTAACCTTTCCTCTCCGGCGCTACAAACTGAGAAACATGACGGAAATGAATGACGGAACACTGGGTCGCATCTTTGCTAAGCCCTAGTATATATTTATAGTATCTTTTTGGCGGTAGCAACACGCGTAGATCGACCGGTTCGGGTTTGTTGGCTCTGGGTTCAAGAACCATCTCCAGCCGATTAATTTGGCGTTTTTAGCCGCGAATTCAAACGAAATTACGGGCCGACATGCACACAGACAACGAAAGTATTATGATTGATACAGGTATTCCTCGAGAGTAAATTTATGTATTCAATAAAATAATTACAATTAGATGAAACTGACGTTGATAGTGGTGCGGGGAGCGCAGTGCTTGGTGCGCCGTTTTCTGTGGATTGCCGATATCCGCTCTTAAGTAGAGAGCTGCGCAGCTGGGCGGGTCAGACGTGTTTTACGCGTCTTTATGATGGAGTTTGTTATGACCAAGTTTATTTCTCATTTGTAGCAATTTTTTTACAATAATCAATGCATATATTCACTTTTATACGCAGTAACTGTTATTTTAATAATGAATAAATAAAAATAAAAACGTAAGATATTCAACCTTTCAAAAGTCTACATATTACATATACACTGAGTTTACAGCACCGGAACGCGCGTTTAAATTTTTACACCGTACGGAAAAGGTTGAATAAAAAACTTCAATTCAGGCGTCCACTGGCATTTATATCAATAAAGCGGCCACAAGTATGTTACGATAATTACAGCGGGTGGGATGATACACAAGAACCTCCACCCACGACATAGCAAATGATGCTTGTAAACAAATCAACAATAAAACAAACATAAATTTATAGGTGTTTGTAGTAACGATCAAATACAATGCTAAACAATTCATCAAGCAGAAAAAAATCCTGGAACGACGTGCTCGTGATATGAAGCACAGATCATTCCGTGGGAATTTTCTAGGTCGACGAAATTTTTTAACTGCATGTTACAAAATTGAAACCAATGTAATCCGGTGATTAATTACAATAAAATATTAAATAACAAATAAAATCCTGGATTAAAAAAATATGGGCGCCGCAATGTATTTTTCAATTGCATTATTAGGTATATGTATCTTATTATTGCGTCACTTTTATTAAACACTGAATTGTATAACCAACTGTGCCTGTCTCAACAAAGTTTTTTCTAGTGAGACAGGAATAGTCTAATCAAAATTGTGTATTCCATCTTTGCATAAGAATAAAAAAACATTTTCATCTCGCAATGTCGTTTCGATCACGAGATATGCTTTAAAATATCTACTTAATAACTGTCAAAAAATAAAAAGCCGTACATGTAGTTTGTTCCGCATTTTTAATTTTTTCAACAAGAAAAAATATTTCGAAAAGATACTTTTCTTTGTTTCGACTTTTTGCAAACGTTTATTATTTTAGTGGAATATAAGGGAATATTAAGTTCAAAACTCAAATCTCGGGCTAAAGTAGAAAACCTAATTAAACGGAAAATACATTTATTCAGTATCAAAACCACGTCATTCGCGTTCTACTTTTTATAGAAGTGTCCAGAAACCTGAACGCTCTGGGAGGTGTATACAATTATTTTCTTTAAATATTAAGAAATAAGTGAACACGCAAACAAACCCATATATTTATTATATACGATATTTTAACCGGTTACACAATAACCGTTATTTGAGATTTGTATCCGATTGTATTGTTGATTGGTAAGTGCGATTTAACTGTTGTGTATTTACCCATCGAATTACGAAAAATCAGCAACCAATTAACGATAAAATTAGACCGGTGTAACCGGTTTAAAGAAAGGTTTTGACCATCACTATTATATTATACGGTTAACAGCCGGCAGTTTTTTACTAAATAAATATTTATAAAAATATTGAACAGTGGCGTGTTATGTGTTTTAAAGGACTCTCAAGGTAAGCCCGAATATTCAATATCTTGTAAAACCGGCAAAGCCCCAAAAACATCTAAGGTAGGAGTAAAAAGGGGATCAAAAGGAATGTTCCAATTACAGAGGCGTATCGCTACTAAGCCGACCAAAATATGTGCCGGGATACGGGGGAAAAGAGACCAGAAAAAGTTGAGGACAAAATCCAGGAGGATTCCGGGAACGGGGAAGGAAAAAGGATCAGCAATTCTCAAATGACTCCCAACATCAGAATCCTGCATAAGTAGTATATAAACAGGATTTGTGGATCGGAGAAAGCACGTGATTTGGTACTTCAAGAATATGGTAACTTCAGCAATTTTGTATACAGTAGAGGATAAAATATGCGTCTGTCAACCCAAGCCAATCAAGATAACGGTATCACGGGTCTTGTGTACTTTAATCCCAATATAGTTAATTCATTATTACTTTTCGTTAACAGATTTTTATAAACCATTGACATTTATAATACAACAGTGATATAATTAGACAGAGTATTTGGCCAATTACAAGATGCCCTAAATTTACAGGAATAAGTTATTGTGTATATATATGTGAGTGTGTGTGCATGCGTCACCTCGCAAGTTTACCCCTAACAGAGTCAGTAAACTGCTCAAAACTTAGACGAAAGATGTCTTGTTCACTATTTTATCTTCTTATCTTATTTATCTGGTGTATTGGTATAATTATCTTTATTTTACTCTATTACTAATTTGTTAAAGGTTTCTAATTATTACTGTTTGCTAATCATCGTTAATATATTGTTCATTTTTATTGTTAATTTAATTTATACCGTTTATTTTATATTGTTTTACTTTTGTTATATTGTTGTTGCATTTCATATCGTTAATTTATCTCAAATATGTTTTATTTATATTATTCTTTTTTAATTATTTACTGTAAAATGTGTTTTAGGCTAGGTATATAAAAATCTTTTTCATTTTCTTGTACTGTAAAAGCCCTCTAGGGTATTTATTAATAAATAAATAAAAAATAAAATTATCATTCATTTTGTGGTGAGAAATAATTTTTTTACCTCGACCTTTTTCGATACTACTGTATCTTCGTAAAGGAAAGAAGCGCGCTAATTAATTCATAAATAAATCAACTGTCGGTTGAGAGTGTGACCGCAGTTATGGTGGCCTCCACGAACTAAATGAGTCTAATGCAACGAATTTCTTCGTTATAGATAATAGAATCAATAAAGGGTCGTTCAGATTGGGCATTCCGAGCGAATGAATTAGGAAAGAATGGTAAGAAAAGTATATGACGCAAGTTTTGACGGCACCAGAAAGAGAAGACGACCGCGGAAGACGTGGCATCGTCAGATTTACCATATACTAGAGGTCCTGGTAGGAGCCTGAATAGTCGACTTTGTAAGCGAAGATGTATGAATGTGGATGAGGTGAAAGTTGTCAGCCAGCACTGAAAGATGTGATGGTAGATACATAAATAGTTTAAAAAAAAAATTTTTTTCAGAGATAAGTTTGTAGAACTCAATAATCACACACATGGAAATAAAAACAATTGGTTTGTAAGTTAGACCTTTTTTTATTTTCCGAGACGCGTTTTGCCTTATGAGGGCATTATCAATCCAAATATTTTACATTCAACAACTTGTATTTATATTGAATGTATTAGAAAGAGATTCTATAAAATTTTAAGAATTAAGGATTTTGCACGACTCTAAGAAACAATCCGTTCAAACACTTATGACATATAAGGATGAGGATAGATTTACAACTTCATATAAATTTGATATTCTTGGTAACAACAAATTACGTTTGTGCACTAATGACAATTTTCAAACGCGGGGATTAAAAAACAATTGTTTTTATTTCCCTGTGTGTACGTAAGTAGTATTTTGTTGACTAATTTCTTCCACGTAAAAGCCCCAAGGGCGTACAAATAAATAAAAAAAAGTCCCGGAGAGGGGAGGGTGGCGGGGATGGGAGGCGAGCGGCGTCAAGTCACAACTGCAATTATGAAATTTTACACTCATAACTCATACAGAAAAATGCGACTGTACCGTGTTCGCGATATTTGCATGAAATGAATGGCGAACAAAGTGCGGGGAAAGCGCCATAAAGCGATGTACCTCTCGTGTATCGGGCTGTCTGTGCCCGTACCGGCGGCGGACGGCACCGCCCGACTGCTTTGTATGCACAGGGCTGGCGCATACATGGCGCTGAAAAAATACACCAAGTCCGCGAGCATCGGACGGGGCCCGGCCGCTCCTCCTGAATATTAATTGCCCCGAGCGCGGCCCGGAGGGCGCAGCCCCCGCGGTCACCTCGGGCCCTCCGTGATCAATAGACACGCCAAAGTAGCGATGGAGGCAGTAACGTGATGTTCGAAACTGACGAAAACCCTACTGAAATAATGCACCGGCGATTAAGTGCAGCCGAATTAAAAGGCAATATGAAATAATCTATGTTATCAATGTAGCGTTTAAATCACTGAACTAGTGATCTCTTGTAATGTATTTATTATCTTGTATTCTCCTCAACTTTCCTAATAAATACATTATCTCAGGATAGGGGCAGTGATTGCAACGATTTATACGACCTGCTTAGAGGGACACGGTCTTGCATATTAGTTGAAAAAAAAAAGTTAACCTGAAGACGATTTAGTAGAACCGATATGAAAGCTTTTGCTCTTAGAACGGTCCTAGGTAAGCGGTGGGTACCATTCACTGACCTGATCTATAGTGATTGGGGTTTTGGGCCCCGTTTTAGGAGATCACCAAAGTGATCCTATTTTCATAACATTCCCACTAAACTAAACACTGTAATACACACATGTTGAGTTATTTTACGATACTATAGAGGTGCAGTCCCTCTCATATCATATGTAACTTCTAAGAATTTGTCAATCAGCTATATTATTATTATTAATTATTACCAACCATTCCTTTAATAGTTAATAGACGGCGGCCCACATAGCCCGTGGGCTGACTTCTCACACCGAGGGTTTCGAGTTCGATTTCCGGTGAAATCACTACTTAGGGCCAGTTGCATCAAGTTGCATTAAAGTAAAAATTCTTTTAAGGCATAGATTTTTGGGTTCTCCACTAATCAAACAACCCGTTTCCATAAAAATCTATACTGTAAACAAACTTTTACTTTAATCCAACATTATTATGGCTGTTTCTTGAGTAATTTTTTTTACTTATTCCTCCCAAATATATTATTTTATTTGCAATTTTGTTAGTTGTGTGTTCAACGTGATTTTTAATGATTATTTGGAGTTAACCTACTAATTAATTGTACAACTATTTTGTAAACTATGCCTGTCTCAACACAGATTCTTCTATTGAGACAGGCACAGTACCATCCAAATTGTATACCATACTTTATTAAGAAATAAACAAACATATTTCTAATATCACGGCAAATATTTGCGAATTATTAAAAACTGTGCTAAAGTTTTTAAAGAAATAGATTTTGCCGAGAAAACACTATTTTCGAGGAGCAAAAACGATAAAACTTTATTTCACCGAGAAATTGTGGCGTTGGGTCCTTCGGGAGTTCAAATTGGACGAAGAGGAGCGCCTCTGGGAGATCTCAAAGGTTAAACATTGTAAGTAGACAATCTCGTGTGAATAACCCGGCCGATGATCGATCGAGCTCGAGGCGAGAGTTTCAAGAAAGACCAACCAATACCGCACTTTAATAAGGCAAACAATAAAAACTTTCTCCATTGGCTAGGCACGAAAACGGGGAACATACAGTCTTCAAAGGTCAAACGATCGTCGTGTGTACTGATAAATAATCTGTTTCGAAAATAATTATATTGTCAAGGATGTGCTTGCTATCCAAACACTCAAAAATAGACTGAGGACGTTGACTTTTACGTCCGTGCAATGTTTTCGTTTGAATATATCGAACAAATGCAATTTATAAAATGAAATGTCGATCATATACATATAAATGATAGGTTTTAATGCTATCATACGTGTTCGCCGCATTAAAAGTTCAACGTTACAGCAATCAAAAGTTGGCGGTATTTGAAAACGTATGTAGGATCGAATAGATAAATTAAGATAAATTATAGAAGTCTCATAGAGACGGAGCCACTTATATGAGAAAGGTATGTAAAAGTCCTTTGTACGATGGCCCAGGGCTTACCACTTGTGTGAGCTGGCTTAAGTGACCACTCTGCACAATGCAACGTTCACCAATTCCATCGTAAGAACATCCACAAAATATCAAATTTTTGAAAGTTGTATGAAATTGTAACATAATATGTTTACCAATTCCATCTGAAGAACATCCACAGAATATCAAATTTTTGAAAGTTGTATGAAATTGTAACATAATATGTTCACCAATTCCATCTGAAGAACATCCACAGAATATCAAATTTTTGAAAGTTGTATGAAATTGTAACATAATATGTTCCCAGTTGACACCTTCCATATATATGAAGGGACTATGCTAAACATCTGCGGTTCTTCTCAAGAAATAATATACCTACCTAGATTTCGCATTTGTTAATGATACCTATATATTTTTAATGTGGAGTATTAAGCAATATTCTTTTTAATCCCAATTATAATAATTTTGCTGTCTGTCTATCTGTCCGTCCGTCCGTCCGTCTGTCTGTTTGTCTCTGTAACTTCGTGTAACGTACGTTACTTCTTTGTAGTATTTTTTTAATTTTACGCTTTTCTTTTCTTTTTTATATCAATAAATAAATACTGATTCCTTAGGATTTGACATGTAAAAGTACTGTCATTTTTGACGGGTTATAGCTAGTGTACATACGATATTCTTCCGAATCATTTAACATATATACACTAGAATGCACCTGAAAATCAATATTTTCGATGTTTTAACTCAATTTATAGATATTTATTGAAATACGCAGGGAATGTTTATACTTTATTATAATGTGTGACTACCAACATTCCTCAAAAACGATTAACTCCTGGAATCTCATTAAGCCCAATAAACAGACTTGAGAATGTACAAATTCCAAAAATAAAAGGCTTATCAGATTTAGAAGACGGATCATCTCAGAAACGTTTTCATCGGAATGACATATTTCAACACAGTAGGCATTATTGATGTGAATATGTCTTCGTAAAACTAAAACTGTATTTGTACTTGCTGGTCTAGTGGTAAAATATTTACCTAGGGATCAAGTGGTCGGGAGAACGAACCTCGACTCTTTATTTATCGTGATATTATTATACAGAGAAACCTCATTTAATGCGATTAATTCAGCCTGTAATTACGCCGCGCTAAGCGAAATCGCGTTAATCAAATACAATACGATTGATTACAATGAATCCGTAATAAATATCAAATAATAGAAAACAATGACATGTTATTTAAATGTTGTTGGAACAAAGGCTGGAAATTTTAGATAACTGGCAACTGCTTTCTCATTTTTTCGGTTTCCTGCGCTACTTTCCACATTAGTTTTTTTTTTTTTTGAAAACTGTCAATTTTTTTTATTCTGTATGATTGCTAGATTCATGATGGAATACTAAACAACAATAATGTCTTGTTTTGGCTTCATTGCCACGAAAATATGGATTTAAGCACAGTGAATAGAATTAAAAGAGGTCGCTCAGATAGTTTGGGCATACTGAGCGAAGGAATGAGGAAATGATGGTAAGAAAGATATGTGAGACAAGTGTTGACGGCGTTAGAAAGAGAGGGCGATCGTAGAAGACGTGGAAATTAACTTGATGCTGGAAGATGGTCCTGTTAGGAGCCTAGTTGAGCTTGCATACGAAGAAGTATGAATGTGGATAAAGCGAGAGTAGTGGTCAGGACCTAGAGTGTGGCGCTCCATTCTCTCTGCCTACCCCCGTGGAGAAACGGCGTAATGGTGAGTAAGTAAATCTGCCACGATAATCGCGATGAGAGATTTAATCAGCTGCTTAATGCGCGAAATATTACCATTTTGCTAGAGCGTGCTAATTGACTTTCGCGCAAATCGAACTCGCGCAACCGAGGTATTCCTGTACACTGCTGTTGTATCAATTATTCAACCAACGTACGAAGCTCTTCCACGGACTTTTCAAAGCAGTCACAAGATTCGAGATTTTGTAATTTCATTGAATACACGATTACAGGTTCATTAGATAAACAACTCCATTTTGTAACCGCAAGAGACGACCGAATCATCTAGAGGCGTAACTAAAATGATCGTCGCGATCAAACCGCACAGCGCGAGATCTGAAGACGAGATCGTGTCCAATGTGTTAGATGGCACCGCAGATCGTAGACAAGACGAATACAAATTTACGATCGATTCTGATGCCGCCGCATGTTTACAGTTAGGACCACCGTTAAAAATAATACGGCGCATAAAAACACGGACCAGTTTGATTTATTAATCTCGAATATCTCCGACTGCCTACGGGGCCTACGTCTAATGTTTGGCGGGCGGCCTCTGCCAGAGAACGTTTCGCGTGCAGAAAGCCAGGCCGGTCGCGTTATTGAATCGCTAATTTAAAACTGCGGTCGATAATGACACCCACGCACCATTGTTGCCGATAAAAACTACAACATAACGGATCGAGCAGATTGTACATATTTTACCTTGCTGATGATATTAATACATCAAACGTGGGGTATAAAAGCAGAGGCAGCAATATCGAAAATATTTAAAAAATTTCTTCTTCAAACACAGCAAAATTAATTTGTGACATTATAATTATAATTTATAGAAATTAACTTTGTATACACCACTTTTTTATTGGTGATTTTTTTAAAAATTCAACATGTTTCAATAAAAAAGTGGTGTATACAAAGTTAATTTGTATTAATTATATATATCTAAAAAATATTTTGAATGCTATGAATGGATTAAAATTACTAATTTGAAATGTACTGAATTCTAGATTTTATGTATCTATCCCTTCCAAAATCACTTTTCCTGTACATTTATAAGCTATGTTTGATATAAAATCTTAAATTCAGTACATAACAAATTAGTAATCCTGCTGTAATAAAGCATTTATTATTCTTTATAAATATTTTTTTTATATTTTGTTGCCTTT
>JADDOH010019587.1:0-21160 GCA_016648135.1 Agrypnia vestita | reverse complement strand
TATATGCTCATATATTTTATGGACCTGGCACACCACTCTTCAACGTTAATTAATCTCTCATACAATCAGTAGCTGAAGCTTCAGTATTGTTCATCAACATATTCATCTGACCATGTTAGAATTTTCGCGAACGCTCCCTGTTTCTGACGCCCTTCATTCTCGCCTCAAATCTTTCTTCTTACCTTTTCTCTTCGACCATTACGTTCCACATAACACAACCAATCTTTGATGTGTAACATCTTTCCTCTCGCTTTCCTGCAATCTGTGGCAGAGCTTTCATGAAAAGAATGACAGAAATACGTAACAGGAAATAAGACGCCGGGGGAAGCGCGCACAATCTCATTTGACCAATGAGCGCGCGCCATGGAAATAAATTATCGTTTATAAACAAATCAATGTCCAGCAAGTGCCATCACAGCGAAGACGCACACTTCCAACATTGCAAGGCTGGTGTCAAGCGTGTGGATGTTATAACTTTGATATATTTGGCTTATATCTTCGAAACTAACCAATAAATACTTTTTTTTTTTACATTAATGAAAACAATAACTACCACTAATGATTTACATTGTCAAATTTTATGTTATTTATGTGATTATTTTTAAATATTTATTCAAAGTTTTCATCTATGAAAATAAATAAAAACATATAATTAAGCAAACACATTTCTAAATAAAAATGCGAATGTACCTAGATGTACGGTGCCTACCTTGTCCGGCAAAATTCAATATTAAATAAATGCACATACATTTTCTTTACTTATATTCAATAATACATTCATACAATAAAAATGTTTTACTCGCCATAAAAGAGCTGACGCTTGTGCTTATGGGAAGAGTAATCACATCAGTTCGTTTCATGTAATAATAAGGTGTTAAGAATATTGAGAAACAAAATAAATAAATATATAGTGAAGCTCATGGGAATTTCAAGTGGTTTTTTTCGTTGAATTTTTTAGTTTATTTTTAAATGACGTAATTTCTTGAATTATTTTTAATTTGTCAGGTAATGAATTGAAAGTTTTAATTCCTACAAAGGAATTATGGTTCTGGTCTGCGCTTCTTTTATATTTGGGCGTTTTTTAATTTAGAAACTTGCAGACCTGGAAGTTACAGAATCCACTATATGTTTTTCTTTACAGATTTGTAGTAATAATATTAAGATGTATTTCTGCGTCTTAATTCATCAGGTGAATATAGATTTAATCCCTCATCATATTTTCTGCAATGCTCTTGTAAAAATTGCATTACATTCTTTCCTGAGATAAATTGGCAATATCTCCCGAACTGTCCGCGCTCAGTCTCGTTATTTTCTGACCTTCTGGGAATTATTCAGAAGATGCCCTTTGTTAGTGTAAGTAAGGGTGGGGTAATCAGGTACTTACTCAATACAGTAAGGTAAAGAAAGTCCCCTAAACTGCACAACACTGCGTTGGGACACCGTCAAAGTTTCGACAAAAAAAGAAACTTGGCGCTATATGTTGTATGTATCAACACATACATCTCACACAAATCGGAAACGAAAGAATCTACGTCATTCAACACTAGTGATGGTCAAAACGGTTATTTAACCGGTTACATGATTTTTTGAAATTTGTATCTGATTATATCGATGATTGGCTGCCTGTCGAATTGCAAAATATCAGTTACCAATCATTGATATAATCTGATACAAATCTTAAATAACGGTTATTGTGTAATCAGCTATTATAACGATTTTTAGCATGACTATTCAACACCAAGCTGTCAATGTCATAGCGTAATAATCACTCTTACTGTAGTGCTTTAATGTGGAATGACTAGTCGAATTACGTCATAAGTCGTAACTCTACTTCGACAGCACTAATTTGGAATATTCACAGTACATTGTTTTTTATTACGACAAATTATTAGGTGTTAGCGTATGAAGTAAGCTTTTTTAAATTAAAAAATGCGCAAAATAAGTAAAACGAATTGGTAAATGTTATACGTGGGGTGTAAAAGTAATGGCAGCAATATCCGAGAAATCAAAAAAAATGTTTTGAAGGCAATCACCGAGGATTACTATTTTAAAAGGTACTTAATTGAAGATTTAATGTATCTGTCCCTTCTAAATCTAAAATCATGTTTCCTATAAAGTTAAAGGCTATGTTTTTCTATAAAATATTTTATTTAATTACATGTCTTAAAAATGGAATATAAAGAAGACAAATGTGAGCACTTTCTTCACACCTCCTGTCCGAATGACGAATTCTTCAGGCCAAGACCGGGTGGTTGTTGTCACAGAGAAAATTGTAAATTTTGTAAATTGAATACTTAATTCATCATAAATTAATAAATCCCTGATTAATTTCTAGTGGTTTCATTCATTCCTCCCTATCTACGACACGTTAAAATATTTTTTTTTTACCAAAAATTAACTATTGTTTTAAATAATTTGTGCTCGTATACTGAATATATGTATAATATATAAGTAATTTATTCATTTTATATGATATTCTGTCGTCACTTTTCCTGTAAAACTATTAATTTCAACCATGGTTCGTCCACGTGAAATGAGTGACTAAATAATAATATTTAATAATATTTGGATAATTTATATGGCGCCGTTTTCGCAAATACTCACCTCAAGGGCGCTTATGTACTAAGTATGTATATGATAAATAAATGAAAATTACAATATTTTTCCAAATTTATTTCTGGTAAGCATTAGATACGCCACTAAGCTGTCCTCTCAACTATATACTAAATAACAAAAAAAAAATATTTGTATTGAAAATATTGCAACAAATGTCCACTCATTATGGTTGCTTAAAAATGAATAATAAAGACCTCTTAGCAGTTTTACCATTAATCGCTGTCTTGAAGGTTATGTGGAATTTCTTAAGTCTTTTGTAAGCCCAAATTGATTAATTAATTAACATTCAACTTGGCTCTCCAAACATCTTCTTCCACTTAATCTCATTAGTGGGAACACGAAATATTACGAACCCAATGTCAATGTACCTAAAACAGTAAACAACAAACAGGACAACACCCGTCTTATCCCGTCCGACCGTTGACATCTCCAACTCTATTCAAATGCAAAACTTCAAGGTATATTATATATATATATATATTATATATATATAATAATGAAATAGAGAATACACAAATATCAAATAATAAAACTGAAAAATATAAATGCTGGAACCTGGATTCGACACCACGGACCTCTGTGTTTTCTCGCGCACAGCGTGTTACCAATTTCACTATCGCCCCAGCGACTTAACAAGTCGTCAATATTTGATAGTTAATGTTTCTCTTTGAATTATTATCACTTTTTATATTATTCCATTTTTATTCGGGATTACATTCGGGAAACAGTCGATTACGCTCTCGATTCATTATTATTAATAGATATATAATATATTATATATCTATATATATATATATATATATAATCGAATCGGAAGTAATCGACTGTTTCCCGATGTAACCCGAATAAAATGGAATAATATAAATAAGTGAATAATAATTTCAAGAGACATATAACTATCAATATTGACGACGTTAAGTCGCTGGATAGATGAAATTGGTAACCGCTGTGCGCGAAACACCGAGGTCCGTGGTTCTAATCCAGTATTCCAGCATTTAATTTTTCAGTTTTATATTTGATATTGTGTATTTCTCTTATTTATTTTTATTTCGTATTAAATATATATAATATATATATATTAGATATAGATATATTGTTTTGCTTGAGGTTTCCGCGAGCGCTATTGTATGTAATAAAAGTAGATTATGGAAAACCTCGCGTTTTCTGTAGATGGTCTCCCTGAGAAGACCTAGGCCGACGTTTCGACACGGTATCAGGTGCCATTGTCAAGGCTAAAAAGGCCTCAAAAGTTTCGGACTAGCCTTATTAGTGGGAGACTTTCACGGCTAGTACAATAGCGCTCGCGGAAACCTCAAACAAAACAGTATATATATATATATATATATAGGATATTAGGATTTCTAATAGAACTTTTTGAGTAGAAGTAGAAAGTATTTAAATATCCCTTACCGTTAAGGCAGCGTTCATAAAAAACGCATCACTCGACCATTTTTTCGTCGACTTTAGTTGTAAAATAGGACACCACGAAAAGCTCTTTTATTTTAATGGGATAATATATATTCTTTGTCCTTTCTAAAAATCCATTCTAAATATTGGTGAAAGAATTTATGAAAAAAAAAGGATGAGTAGTTTCGGAGATACTCCAAACTTACAAACTTTACCTCTTTTATTATATATTAGTAGGTACAGACATGGTATGCTTATTATATTCAAGAACACATTCTTATTTGTGAAGTTGAAATATTTTCAGAAAAAAGTTCTGTGAAATTTTAAAACCAAATTAATTAATCAATTAGAAAGACATATAGAAAAATATTTGGCTGCTGCCGGGATTCGAACCACGGATCTCCTCCATTCCAGGCCGGAGCTTTTTTGTTGTTTTACTAAAATAATAGGTGGCCTTGAAAAAGGTTTTTATCATTTTCTGCATTTGGTGAGTGCAATATTAAAGACAGAGCAAATTATTTGTTTTCTACTAAAATCCGTCTTTTTTAAATTTAAAAATATATTTTCTTATATATTTTTTCCGAATTCCAATGAACTAAATTAAAAATTAATGTTATTCTTATTAAATAAAAAAAATTATTCGAACTTTGAAAACTATTTCATTTTGAATTTAGAACATTATTGCGAATAAAAAGGTAAGTTTGCTTTCGCGTCTTTTAAAAAGGTAAGTTTGCTTTACAATGTTCGAAAATTTATATTTAAATAACTAAATTTTATTGACAGACTAGCTGTTCGTACCCGGTGTTGCACGGGTTAAGGGTTACGTTGAAAATAAATTTGTGGGGGAAAACAAATATTCCACTGCTTTGCATAGCCTCTGATTATAACAATGTTTCAATTTAATCAAGGCTAGGATGTATATCAGGGAAATATATCAGGAAGAGGGAAAGGTATAGAAGAATAGGGGGTAAATGTCGCCTATGTTACTTGCCGGGTTCTATAGTATAAGTATGCAAAATTTGAATCGAATCGGACAAACGGTGTAGATTTGTATAGAGAACAGACAGACATTGAGTTTTATAGGTATAGATTATCGTGCCTGAATTGATATAAATAGAAAAAATAAATTTTAATATTTCACTTACTAAACTTACTGATTATGAATCGAATTGAAAAACACTGTTTTTTCACTATACACTTTATTTAATTGTTAAAAGTTAAATTGTTTTCGAGATCACTCTCATTATCAAAAACTAATTTTTAACTAAATTAAAAAAAATTATAGACTTTATTGGGGTTGGATGTATGTAATGGTGGAGGGGGTAGGAGGCGGGGTTAGAATGGATAGGAGTGGGGAGGTTATGGGTGGTATTATGTATATATTGGTGGTCTTTGATATGAAGTAAAAAATTAAATATTTTATTGGAATTTAAGTAATTATTAAAAAATGAGAAATTAAGCATACAACTGAAAATTAATTAGGAGTTCCTTTATGTAATTTTCATTTAAATTTTTAATAACTTTTTTAAATTTTACTATTTTATTTTTACAAATGAATAATGAATAGTACCTAATACAATATTGAGTCATCTATTTCGTGTAATACAAATAAATAAACTAATTGTTCTGTAGTTCGAGTTCAACTCCCTCATCATACACAAGAATCGTAAATCTTTTTGGTGAAGTATATGCATACAAAAAAAATGAATTGTAAATATTTTCAAGGTGTGTTTGTAATAAAGTATTATACATATTATTAATTAAATAAATAAAAAAATAAACTCTGATGTCCTTCATTGCCGGAAAGATCAGTGGCGGTCACTCTGGTTTTTTAAGATAATACCATTTTATTGCGTGTCTCGTCAGCTATCTGAGGAGATATTTCTGCATTCGTGTTTCAGACAGAGATTGTTATTTTCCTGAGCGTCCTGGATTTTAACTGTTTAAAATAAAAGGTCGGCTGCAGGACTAGACCCCGTGCCCAGGTATACGTTACGCTATTATCACATTTTTTCAAGCCTTATAGACATCGAGCTATTTCGAAACATCTACAAGATTTCAGCGGAACATTCAACACTAGACTGTGATACCCGTCTAGTGTTGAATGGTGTGTATCCATAGATGTAATTTTAAGGACAAAAATACGATCGAATATTCCATAACATTCTGGGACGCACTACAACACTCTGGAATTATCCGCAATATTCGGAAGACGTCTGGTACAGTCTGGAAGCGACAGGAATATTCTCGTAAACACAAAAAATGTATAGAATAATCTGGGAGGTTCGAAAGACCAACGTGTTTCGTATAAAATTTCAAATAGATCAAAATTTAAATTGGAAATACCATATTTGTCAACTAGTCAAACGACTAAAAAAATGTATTTATGTGTTCATTAGATTAAGAAATGTTTTAAATATTAATAATTTAAAAATGGTATATTATTCAATTGTACAATCCTTGCTGAAATATGGTATTAGTGGATGGAGAGTGTGCCATAAGAATAATCAAAGACTAATTTTAAAAATAATTTTGAGGAAACCCCAAAGATTCAGAACAGAAATTCTATTTTACATATTTAAAGTTTTTTAAATATTTTTTTTAAACGCTTCAACAGACCAAGAGGCCCAATTACAGAAGCGAAACATCATAAAACACCCAGGCTTGAGTAAATCACATAGAGTAATTGTGACCTCACCGGGAATCGAACCCGGAACCCTCGGTGTGGGAAGCGAGTGTCATACCCACTGGGTTACGAGGGCCGCCGTTAAAGGTAAAATTAATACAGTTCACATAACATATAAGAAATATTCGAAATTACAAATATTTAAAGAAAAGAAAACTAATATTTTAAGTGTCGCTTGAGCAGATACTATAAACTCCTATATCTAGAACCACAAATTTTCAAAACAGTTTTCTATGCAGAGGTATACCTACTCAACTTTAGTAATTTACCCACGGAATTAAAAACTATTGATGATTACAATAAACTCAAGTATAAGTTGAAGTCCCACTTCAAGAATATCCAATAAATATGCTACCTATAATTTTCATATTTTATATACCTATAATTCTCAGGGCTTGTTAACTTTAATTATACTATCAACATTTTAAAGTACTTAGGTACCCCCTTAAAATATGTAACATAGGAATTCTTTTGTAATACATAATTTTTGTTTTATTGATAAAGTTCTTGTGTGTGGCGATTATCCCTCACCACACACAAAAATTATTATTTTTTTGAGGTATAACATATATCATAAGTTGATTATTAATATCTATTGGTTATCATTGTTGTAAATAAATTATACAGTGTTTATCAATTAAATAAAAAAAATAAAAAAAATCGCAGTCAGCGCCGCGGCGGTACATGTTTGTTTTGACGTTTGTCCGGCGCGACTTATTCCGCGATGAAACACCAGCGTAGTGTAACCAACTCTATTAATTCTAAGCGATAGGTATAGGGCGAAATACCTACTTACGTGCGATAATTGATCCGAATATTCTAGAAAGCGATAAAAAAGTGTTTTACAGACAAGTGATTAATTGAGAAATAGTGCGAATGAAGGAGTAGTTTTAAATTAAATTCGTGTCCAAGTTTGTGAATATGTTTAACTGATTGTTTGTGCAATGTATTGCAATGTAGTATAATGTAAAAAAAAATAAAAAAAGTAAATGAATTGTTGTATAACCGACTTTTGTAATCGAGTTCGGTCTCTTTTGACTGCTTATTTTATATTATTGTTTACTTGACTACTTATTCTATATAGTGTATTATTAATTAAGATTTTGATATATTAGATAATAGTATATTACCTTTCTCATTGTAATTTAATTAGATTACACTGACTATATGATTTTAAGTGATTATCGCTCACCACACACAAGAATCATAATTCTTTTGGTGAGGTATATAAGTACATATAAAAAAAATTGAATTGTAAACGATTCTGGCATTGTAATAAAATATTATATATAGTATTAATTAAATAAAAACAAAATAAAAAAATAATTTGAAAAAACGGTAATATCGGTAAATCTATTGTGACATATTTGCCGGTTTACCAAAAACCGGTAAAAAATACCCATGTTGAATGGACTGAGTGAATGGTACGGCCTATTGAGACAGATAAGTGTTCTTGGTCTTACTTTTGTCAGATTATTCAGAGCTGCCGAAAGTTGACAGAAGTTATTTGACTGTTCTATCTCTGTGATTCCGTTACATTTCGAGAGTGAAACATCAATACGTCCAGCATACCAGTAATCTGACGATCCTTTCACTTTTACTATCTTGAACCACCATTATACCCATGTTATCTTGTTGCCCTGTCATGTAGCCACAGTAAAATAACGAGATACATGCACAATCTTTGCAGATTAGATGTGAATAAAAATTCAATTCTAGCAATACTGATTAGCGATTAGAGTATGATTGAATGGATTGAACATAATGTGGAATGTATGAGTGGTGAGTTATATGATAAAGTAGAAGATATCAGGCATGCCCTTGTTAGGAGTATTAAAAAGTAACTGGCATAATCGCGAGATTGATTACTTATATACAAATATTTTTGATAATATCAAAAATGCATATTTATATACATATATTTGCGGCCAGCAGTGCATTCTAATATTTCAATATAGGATCAATGTTGGTGGCTGTCTTGGAATAGGCATGATGACAGATTTTGAAATAACATTCTATATTGTAGGTACACGTCTACTATTACCGAAAATAACATTATTTAAGTTTTTACGCCAATAATTGCATTTTCATCTACATATTTTTAATTTCGCGCAAAAACGCACGCAGCTGTCATTTCGTCTACGTGACGCCAAGCCTCAGTAAACATTGCATTGTGTCTATGGCAACGGTTCAAAGACACGGTGATGCGCGTGACGTCATTCACTTTGACAGGTGTTTCAGTTAAAATGGCGGATTGCACAATTTTATACTTTTATTTTATTGAAAATCTTATTAATCTCAATGTGTATATATTAAAACTGGATCATTTTTAGAATCCTTTCATAATATATTCATCTCTAAAATCACTTAAATCTTTAATTCTTTAATATTGTCATCATGCCTTTTGTTAACGCGATCGTCACATTCCCATTTTTTTCATATAGATTCTATTGCAATTCGTATCAAATTTTTGTATTGAAAGGTATCAAATTAAAATTTATTTTAATTTGATATCTTTCTATCTAAAAATGCCATACAAAATGCAAGAGAATATGCAAATAAAACGGTAAATTTTTCTACTAAAACAAATTTTTAAAATTATATTTTATATTATATAGAAAAATGACAATTTGATGAAAGAAAATAACAGAATACAGAATAAATAAGATAAAATAAAAATGTGGTCATCTTACAAATAAGTGAGCGAATGAATCGTAATTTATACAAAAAATATTTATTTAACTAGCCGTAATGCGATGGGTAATTACGCGAGATTTTTATACTAGTATTTAACACTAGTAGTAAAAATACTAGGAACAGTTTGTTACGTTATCTCAATGTCTGCCTTGGCGCTTCCGCAAAAGGAATAAAATAAAATTTAATTTGCGAGGCTCTGAAACAACTCCGGAGGAAACACAAAAGATATTAATAACTAACGCAGCCGCTCAAGTGCGGGGTTTATTTGTTCTCTCTGTTGCTCTTATCTCCCTCACTAAGCGAGTGACCTAGAACAAAGGTGCCGTATACGTGTAACATCTTAATTACAATTATCAGGGCGACTTTGTCGACTGTATATCCGGCAGAAAGCGATTTACTGCCCACGTATTTATTTATAAACGTCATTATCAGCTTCTACTTCATTGCAGGGCCGTCCCTAACAAGCGAGCCTTAAGGTGACATTTTCAAGGGGCGACAAATTTAAAATAATAGAAAAGAAACAAAAAATTAAAATGGGTACTTGTTCCTTTCATTTTAACGATTGAGAATTCCTGAACATCTTATAAGGCAAATTAAAATACTGAAAATGAATTAAAGATTTATTAATTATTTTAATAAATTCACAATGTCGCTGGACACGAATTTTAAGCACTGTTCTTCAATTCACACTATTTCGGAATTAATCACTCTTTTGTGAAACACTTCATTATCGCTAGCTAGAATATTCTGTTTATTCTGTTTCTTCGATTGATCTACGCGTTGGTAACTCTGAGGTCGCTACGGCATTATTACTGGATGAAGTCGCGTCGGTTAAACGTCAAAACAATCATGAACTCTCCGCGGAACCGGCTCCGGCTTTTATACGAAGCAAGTTGGTTTTTCGAACCATCGAGACTATTCTATACATTACTAGTGTTTGCGAGAATGTCTCCATTGCTTCGGTCAAATATTAAATAAAAAAAAAATGATTTTAAAAAAATACATAGCCACAGTATGTCAATAAAATAAATCGCGTATAACGGATATAAGATATTTGTGGTGTGTGTTAAAAATGACTAATAATCGAATACGTGATGAGAGATTTTTACGTAGTAATGTGAATATGCAGCTAATTTAATGGAAGCGATCGCAGGGGTTTGAGACGCTTTTAATTTTATTGACATATGCATAGTGTATGCTGGACAGTGGGATGAAATTATATATGAAACTACCAGGGAATATTAGGGATGAAAAAATCCGATGAAAAGAATACGATCGCAAGACACCGAGATGTGCAGTAAAAACAAAATTTCACGCCATCGAGCATAGAAACTAAAAAAGAAGAAGAAGAAAATAAATTTTTAGAAAAACAACACGGTAAGGAGTTGTCCTACTTACTTAATGCTATAATAATTAATTAAATAATAATTACAAAATACGTAATACTTACTTTTGATTAAAAATTTAATATACTTTATATCTTATGTTGTATATATTAGGAAATATAAAAATTATTGTATTACCTATTTAAGAATAAAAAATAGTACGGTGGCTGTTAAAAAAATATTTTTTCTTTTTTTGTCATTTTTTTTAAAAATGGTTTTTTAATATACTTAATAATATTTTCTCCTTTTAATCTTCGTCACATTACATTTTGTAATCAATTCGAATTTCATTGGAAGATTTGTTTCTTCCGAATGTTACCGCAAAACTCAATAGTCATTCTTGAAATGTTACAAATCGACAGTTGTCACCGATATGTATACTGTCCGATAAAATAATACCAACGTATTTTAAATATTTTTCTTGATAAATCAACTGATTTTATTAAATTATAATTTCACATAATTATTGCGCTGATTCTATTGCTTTGATAACGTTCTAGTAAACTCCGTTCAATGTTTGCAAGTAGAAAAACTTCTTGCGCCGATAGGAAATTCCGTTATTTAATATCGCTGGTATCACTAACGCTAGTCACACTGCGCTCGCCCGTCGCTTGTGTATCGCGTCACGAATGAATGATGCTATTGGTTTGCGCTACGGTTCTATCGCTGGAATGTCGTACACGTTATCGTCTCGAATGCGAGACGCTTTTGTATTTATAGGTAAATTTCTTCGAGACTTTTCGAGCGACATGATCTAGACGTTACAAAATAGTGTGCGTACGTGCGTGCGTAATGTAATGGAATATTCTAGAGAATTCGGTCGTATTTTTGCCAGTATTCAGTAAGTTATATTATAATCACTCCAGTGCCCGTTGTATAGCAGTTAAATCTTTGTAGCAATCATTTAGTTTTGAAATTTCTCGCCACCATCCCGCGAAGCGCTATTGTCGGGTTATTGGCATTGTTTTTAATAGATTGTTGTTCTCAAGCCTTACAAATGCAACTTACCTAATTGAAAATTTCACTTGACGGAGTTGAAGGAATATCATCTAATCCGCGTTGTACGGAATCATATTGTAAATATTATATTGGATTAAAAAAATAAAGGTAAGTAATAAATAAATAAAGCCCGCCCTCTACCTCTGCGGGTAAAGGTCATCCTCCTGATGACGTTGAATAAGAATTCAACGAAACGTCGAGAATCGTTTCTCGGAAAAATATACGGTTCGTATAAAATATCCGCAACCAGTTACAGTTAAATAAATAAATAATTGCCAAATAGTATAAATGACGGATTAAGTTTGCTTAGAAACGTTCGTTAAACCAATGTTCGTAACCCCACGTACAGTTATTTCACGTATGTACATATAATTACAGTAGTAATGAAATATTTATAAAATTTAAGTCCAACAGTTCTACTGATTTATTTTGATCATTTCATTGGGGTCCTAGAAATTTTGCATGGCCTTCATTCCAGAAAGTTTTGTCCCCTCCGTTCTTGTACTAATTTACCTGGCCAAATGTCTGTGGTCCGGGTTCGTTGTCGAATGCCTTCGATCCGTATTCGATGGCGAATCGATATCTTTAACATTGACCTTTCCGCCTCTAAGTTAGTGCGTTAAACCGGTTGTCGAGGTCCATATCTCTAAACCATACGTCATCAAATCGTTCACTTTTATCTCTGCAGCCTCAAATATCGTTTTAATTATCTACAATTTTAAATAATTCTCAAAATTTGACAAAAATTGTTGTAAATTTCATCATCATGGGTGCAATGAGGAGGATTGGGGCGCAAAAATGGAATAACTTTTTAGGATGCAACGAAATGCTTGCGCATCAGGCAACGGAATATTTTCACACCTTGAAGTCATGATTCAAAAGCTAAAATGTTGTGATGGGTCCGCTCTGTACTAAGTACTACATTATACTGAAGCGCACTCTTCACACGTTTGTAATTGTTCTGCACACTGCAAACTAGACTTCAAATTTCACACTTCAAACTGCATACTTCAAATCGAAGACTTCAAATTGCACACCACAAATTTTATACTTCAAAGTACAGACATCAAACTGAACACTTCAAGTTATGTTTTACTTCAAACTACACACACTTGAATTTTGTGAAAATTCTTCAATTTTTGGACCGAATGATGAAATGCCTGGAAACTGAAAGAACTCCCCCCTCCATGGATTTGAAAATCTTGTTGTAGTACACTTTTCAAGAAGCACTTCTTGTAGGTCCCTGTAGCAGATACAATTTTGCAGTACTACAATTACTTCACTTTATGTAGTTTATTGAAGTAGATGAAGTGTGTAATGTTTCGGTACCTACTACAAATGTAGTACACACTTTGTAGTCTTCAAACTAGTGAACGTGTGCGTGTTGTAGTTTTCATTTTGAAATGTAGTTTTTTCCTTCACTACTAAGATGGCGGTTTTCCGATTGATATTTAACCAATACAAATTTACTTAAGTGACGACATCAAGTCGTTTGAAAATGGTGTTATGAAAATTACATATCCTCCGGAGCTGTTATAGTTGTTTTTTTTTATTTATCTGTTATGGTGATTGAATTATGGGGTTATCGTTTCATTTTCTCTTTTTTACACATGCAAGATTTTTAATCCGTTGATGGAGAACTGTCATTGATGGAAATTTTAGCTTGTGTTTCTGTATTCCAACAACACAGCACGTGATTTTTAATGTACGCCAAAGAAGTATAACTTCTAACGCGCGTACATAAGTACACAATTTTTAAAATTTATTTTTCAAGCTACAAATGGCCACGAGATAACTGTAGCAAAACACGTCACAAAAACATCCAGTCTTAAAAAAATAATATAGATACATTTCGATCTCATCGGGCACTAAACCTGTAATCCCAGTATGGGAATCCAGTGTCATGCCTACAGGACTTGCGTTGGTAGATTAGCAACCTTCTTGTTCATTTTGTTGCGAACTAGTGACATTTAACGTATCAAAACACTGGTTTACGTAAAGTATTTCAGAAGCATAGCAGCAACATAATATGTTAAAAAAAAGGACGAAGGTAACGTTGTCCTTGAATGAATTAGACCATAATTTTTTTTTTAAATTGCCGGACTCAAACTCGTGTTCGTAATCTTTTTTTAAAACTTTACAGATGCCATAAAAAGTACAATTTTTGTACTTATCACTGAGAATGCGTTATAGGTAGACACCTGGCAAAATAGCTTTTTTCTAAATCGTTCTTTCTATACAGGAAGACACAATTTTGTACTATGAAAGGGGCCCATTTTTTAACTGCCCCGGGCGTTAAAACACCAAGGTCTTCCCCTGCCAGAGTGAGTCTGAGTGACAAAATATGTTGGCAATACAACCATCTTAACCAGTAGATTTGGGGTATATACATTTTGTTTTTGAGTCAAACCTTTTATGAGTACGTCAAGGCAGGGCCCAAATCATATTAAAACAAATCTTGCAATGTCCAGATGTTTTCAAAACCGGTTCTAAATATTAATCCCTCTTACATCAACCTGATTCTTGAATACAATAGAATGTATTGAAACAATAGAATGTATTGAAAAAAAATTAGACTGTCAAATTAACTAACTTAAGAAATAGTTTAAAAAAACCAACAATATAATGAATTGAAAAAAATTTAGACTGTAAAATTAACTAACTTAAGAAATAGTTAAAAAAAAACTTATAAAGGAACAGAAGAGACGATAAAATAAGACAATATTTGCAGCCCTCATAGCCCAGTGGTCAAGATACTGGCTTCTCACGCTGAGCGCTCCGGGTTCGATTCCCGGTGAGATTACAATAAAACTATGTGATTTACTTGAGCTTTGGGTATTTTTGTAATGTGTTTCGCTTCTATAATTGGGTGTCATGTATGAGCTCATTTAAAAAAAAATATACAAATAATTTTCTTGAGTTCGACACTTGTGTCGAAAGTGTCTTATTTTTTTAGCATATGACAGAACTTACTTACTACTTACTAATTTACCATCACGCCGTTTACCCGTGGGGGTGGGCAGAGAGGATAGAGCGCCACACTCTTCTGTCCTGACATACAGCTCTCGACTCGTCCACATTCATACATCTTCGCATGCATGCTTGCCGGTTGTTGAGGCTTCTGACCAGCGGTCGCCCTCTCTTTCTGGCGCCATGAATACTTGCATTATACATATTTCTTACTATTCTTTCCTCATTCATTCGGTCAACATGCCCAAACCATCCGAGCGACCCTTTTTCAATTCTATTAATTGTGCTAAGGTCAGCTTTACATTCATTCCTAATATCTTCATTCTTCACTCTGCCATAAATGGATTTAGCACATATACTTCTAAGGGATAACACGACAGGACGAATATTAAAAGTTTTCTCATGCTTATCAAGAAGTATTAAGTCTAGTGGACAGTTCTGAAATTCTACACACCTAATGCCATCTTTGATATTTTAGTATTCTGTGCAATAGTAATTATTTCTTTCGTCATTGTACTCTTGACGCAAGTCATAGAGGTCATCGCTATAGCGATGGTTGGCGTTATAGCCGAATTTAACATTGGTCGCGAACCTTGTACACCGCGTCAGCGAACTTCCACGAGGACGACATCCTCGACCTTACTCCGTATCACCATTCTCCCTCTCACCGTGACTGTATTACTACACTGCATTTTATTTAATAGAGACACACTAGCAGTGGCGCAGCGACAAATAACCTCCCGTAGGCAAATAATATACACAATTCATATCCCCCTCAATAACACGCATTGTTTAAATTTTTTAAATTAGAATATATGCACAGGGTGTCACGCAGCTAGTAGCAAAAACTTTCATTCAATTTTGAAATCACCAATTCTTCATTTAATATGTCGCCGATTCCACCCAAGAAGAACCACACACATTGCATTGTGTAAAGTGGTCATTTAAGCCAGCCAAGACAGGTCATAAGCCCAACAAAAACTTCCATAAATGCTTTCCCATATAAATAGCTTCGTCTCTGTGAGACACCTATAGGTTATCTTAATTACTGAGACATCTGTAGGTTATTTAAAAAAAATTGAGAAAAAATTAAATCCGGCGTATCCGATGGGCCACCCTATATATAGAAGATATCAAAATGTTTCAGGGCCAATGGTCCCTTCGTCAGGATAAGAAATCAAAAATCGAAGCATATATACAATAAAAATATGACGTACTGAAAATGAATAATTATTAAGTGCTAACTTTAAAATTTAAAAGATAACTATTTACAAAAATAATAAGTTATTAACTAAATATGATGATAACTCACTAACTCGTTACAAAATTTTTAGTTAATACAATATTTAGTTTAGCGAAATATAAAAATAAAATAGTTTAGAATGCGCGTACCCGGCATATATCCAAATATTAAAATGGACTTTATCCTAAAGAGATAAATCACATCTGCCCACTCTTACGGCAACGCTGCATGATGATGGAACACATAACCGTAGTCAAATTGTAGACCCGACCTTCGGTTTTTGCTGAATTTTTTACGGCACAATTAACAGCGAATGATTTACTGTTCTTGAAATTTTTTGCAGCATTTTTATTCAAATCGCTTGTCCTGGGGTCTTGTCTCGCTGAAGTCGACACAACGCTGAACCCAAAAGTATATCGCTCAGGATTTTTGTATTTTTTCCAACTCTGTACTATCATATATGTATATATTTATTTGTTTATTTAAGAATCTCAACCTTAAATGTTATATTGAGTTACACATAAACGAGTGAATTTCACAATATTCTGAAACACACTACCACACTCTGGAATTATCTACAATATTCAAGGAACACCTGGAAAAGTCTAGAAGCCACGAGAATCTTCTCCTAAATACTAGAATAATCTAGGAGGTTCGATAATCCAGTTTTTGGGTATAAATTCGGAACTACGCCGTACGACGGTTCCTTCGGTACGAAGTCGGCCGCCAGCCGCGAGGTCAGGGTTGCCAGTCGTAAGATAATCGAAGCGATTACTAAAGCGAAATCGTCGAGCGAACTACCTGATTGACGAAATAAACCAGAGAAACTTCTGTGTGCGAGAAATGATTACTCTAGGAGCGATAAAACGTGTTACCCACCGACAATAATGAGTTCATTAGGAGTGATATATTGCGTAATAGTGCAGATCAAAAAATAACGTTATAATTAATTCGTGTTACGTGACTTATTAATTCAATTAATCACAAATGATAATATCAATTTTTGTTTCCGAATGTTTTTGGTCTGTACGTCTGCAAACCAAATTGAAATTTATAAACAGATCCGACGATCAGAAGTGGTTTTTTTCTGAATGATTAAAAAAGTACAAATACACTTCTCAAAGACGTCATGAGTAGGCAGATTTTTAATAATAATTATGATTGTTTTCGCACTTTAATGACAGGATAATTCACACATACTTCACGTAAAAATACTACATAAATAAATTTAAACGAAAAAATCACTTAAAACCATTTGCAATATTTGCTCGATGTACATAAAGTTAGTAAACACATATTGCACTGATCACTGCGAAATGCTGTCATTCATTTCTTGTGAAACTTCCTTATTAGAAGATTGTTTAAATAGGATATGGTAGCTTCAAAAATCATGGCTGATTTTAATATTTTATCATTTTGAATGTTTTATGCTAGAAAATATTTAATTCATTAAAGCGCTTATGGTAATATCTATAAAAGTAGGTTTATATATACATAAATATAGTCTCAATACAATGCAGTATACAGGGTGTCCCATATCTCAACGTCAAGCCGAAACCGAAAAAAAAACAGTTAAAACTGGGCAAGGTATTGATTTTGAATACTTGGTTTGGTTAAAAAGTGACATTTTCTTCCAAGCTGGAGCGGTTGGTTTTGTATTTTGGACAAAAGTTTACAGAACATTATTCAGGATTACATTAAAATAAAAAAATTAAGAAAAATAAAGATTTGTAGCAACAGGAGTGAAAAGACTGTCACAGGGTGTAGATTTTTTTGATTTTTTTTAAAATGATTATAATTTTTAAAACACATGACTTAGATTTTTATAAATATTTTTCTGATAACTATTATGACTTGGCCTATCACCCTATCACACATGAGGCGAGTCAAAAATGATGTACATTTAGGTTATAATACACCTTCAAGTGTGTCATAATTATATCTTATGCACATGCATGCTTAGAGTTGGAATAACTGTAGGCACGTGTGCAAGATTTAATCTCGATCGCGTCATTTGTCTCCCAGCTATTACAGTGAAAGCATGTCCGCTCCTCTAGCAGTTTGCACCAAGGAGGAACAACGAGGGGTGCTTCGATTTCTCAGGTGAAGGGCGCTGAAATTCATCGTAGGCTTTTATCATAATTGGGGGACAGTGCTGTATCACGTAAAAGTGATTTTTTTTTAGACGGACGACTGTGACTCACGAAGAGGGAATAAGATGCCAGTCGATCGGACTACGGACTTCGCTGACCCGTATTAATCTTAACACTATTCTTCATTTCACACTACTTCGCAATTTATCACTCGTTAACAAACTCGCTTTTATTTTTATTTATCGCTGGGTAACACTTTCGAAAAATTTCCGTTCACTATCGCACGTGCCGCTTCGAATTCCACCCTGGCGCCGTTCTACTGCTGATATGTCGAATTGTCGAAATAAACTCGACCCTGCGTCGCTCTGGTTCCGCTTTTTATACGAACGTTGGTTTTTTTCGAACCTCCTAGATTATCTTTATTCTCTTAGTGTTTACGATAATGTTCCAGACGTTTCCCGAATGATGTATAATTCCAGAGTGTGGTAGCGTGTCCTATAATGTACTAGAAACTTCTATGTTATTGATGTCATCGACGTATTACGAGTGACTCTGTATGTACGATCTCGGTACAATATTTAAAGTATAGCCTCTTCTTTGAACATCAGTAATGTTCATTTATCAAATCACGATGCTAGCTCAAGGATGCTTTGCGAGGTCGTCGATTTACCACAGACTTGGACGTGTAGGAAGCGGTGCAAAAGTGGCTTTGCAACCATCCAAAAACCTTCTTCTTGGTTATAAGGAATACGAAAGCTTTTAGGCTGCTAGACCGAGTGCATTGGACAAGGGAGATGACTTTGTAGAATAAATGATGCACATATTGAACCTCTACCTTTGTGTAAATAAATTGCAATAAAAAGTGTATATAATTTTTGACTTTCCCCCTTACTTAGCACCACAATATTTGGTCGACCTCTGTATCCCAGACAATATTACTGGAAGACGGCTTACACTGCGGTCAGCTAAATCGGAGGCTGGTAGTACCAAGGAGACCTGGAGCCACCAAGTTTGTGGAACGTGCTTTCAGCTTTGCGGGCCCAGCTATGTGGAATCAGCTGCCTCCAGTGTTGCGATCTATGGAGAACCAGGAACTCTTCAAGGAGAGCCTAAAAACTCTTTTTTTCGGGATGTCGCACCTGGAAAGCGCCCTTGAAGCGTCTCTTACGCAAAAACGGCGCTATATAAATTAATATAAACATAACATAACATATAACATAAAATACTTGCATCAAATTATTTGTAATGTCGATAAAAAAAATAATAAATAAAATATTTTACTTAAACGAACACACATGTTAGTGAAAGGCTCAAATACTCCCAATGCAGCATCAAACAAATACCACTCATATTTGAGTAATCGACAATGGAATATACATATGAACGAGACTGAATTCGTTCCCGAGCCTGTGAATTCTAGGTATACTAACGTATATTTTGACAATGTGAAACAGCGTCAGCGACCTAGTACTTCGAGTACGGTACACGGTACGTAATTAATTCAATTAAGTCTAGGACGTCCGGTCTGCCATTCAATATTTTGTAAAATATTTCAAATGACAAATATCTTCTACATAAGTGAATAAGAAATTTATTTGATTTGATTATACTACATGGTAGAAATGTGTTATTAATGAATGAATTGTTCGTTTAGTTCACATTACTGAACGAACGAACGGTAAAGTTCACTTTAGTGAACTGTCGTTCATTAGTTTGGTAGGTGCAAAACAAATCCTTCATTAAATCATGAAATTAATCGATTAAATCTTTAACAGCCAATCCTTAAGCCCCATAGTTTCGTAAATTATGTGGTGGTTGAAAAATTTCCTGGCAGGAAAGTGAACAGTTTACTTACAGAAGTTGATAAAAAGTAGTTACTGTAGATAAAAAATGCTGTTCGCTATTGAATTTAAAAAATTCAAATGAACGACTGAAAGACTCAAAGTGTACAGTGCACTTGACCGAACTAAAACTCCCATCTCTATTACATGTATGGCAAGCTTACTAGAAAAATGTTTATGCAGTAAGAAATTTTTAAATATTTTTCTGATAACTATTATGACTTGGCCTATCACCCACTTTCGGCTTGACGTCGAGATACGGGACACCCTATATATAGGAGCTAAGCATTAACGGTATTAGGCCCGAATACAGAGACAAAACTGAGTGATTTAATGGTTAAAGTACGCTTTAAAAGCGTACTTTGCAGTACAAAATAAATTTTTTAAAGTGTACCTTACTTAACCATTAAATCATTTAAATATTGCCTATGTATTGATAGATAGCAAAGAGTTTTGTTCTATACAAAGCATATATTCGATCTCATTATTCCAAGGCGACTGTGCTTGTGACGATGGCAGGTTCCCCATCTCTACCAAAGCCGTGACGCCGCAGCGCCGCAAGGTCCCAACGCAAATGATTCCAATTTCATTGTTCCACGGCTGCGGGCCGCGGCGTGGTGCAACGACACTTGAACGACAGTTTCAAAGTCACAACAGAATTGTAAATTATTCGGCAACTAATTACTGCATTCCGCTAACTGCTGATTGGTTCATTATAAGTCCCAACTCTCCAACGGCTCGGCTTCTCAGGTAATTGCTACCTACTCGTTCCTTTGCGGTTTTAAATTGCATCAAACAATAGATATTCCGATCAAAAATACGGACTTACTTTTAAATGTTAATTTAAACAGATAACTAATTTTTATTACGAACTTTGGTTAATTAATTTGACGATGGCCGGTTCCGATACCTCTGTATCTATGTCTGAATTTGTCAAAAATATTGCAGGCACATATATACGAAAGCTTTAAATCTTAATAAAATGAATAAAACCTTGCAAAAAAAATTTACCTCAAATTTTTGTACAGATACAATAATTTATTTGACTTGTATCAAAGACAATGAATTTTCAATATTATTTTATTTTATTATTTTTGAATAGAGATGTGAACACAGAATACCTATCACATCAATATTCTTACTATTTTCAAAATGGTCTGGAGTGAGATTCGAACCGCCGACCTTTGGATCACGAGGCGAGAGTCCTAACCACAAGATCAACA
>JADDOH010019585.1:0-14544 GCA_016648135.1 Agrypnia vestita | reverse complement strand
AACCCGACTGTTCGGGGCAAGAGCCAGAACAAAAGTGAATTAAAATCCTAATCCTTTATAAAATAAGAATATTAAATTCAAATGATAAAGACATTATATGTTTAATGCACAAGGCTGTGTATGTTTTAAAATATATCTATAATTAGAATAATATGATATATATATATATATATATAGATATATAATAGTAATCAACGATGACTGCATTCTATTTTTTTTGGATATTGCTACCTTTGTTTTTATACCCCACATTTAAGAGATTCAAAAATATACCACTTGTGTCGATGCTCGTAATTTAAATGTTATTTATTTCTTCTTTCTTTATAAAGAAAAAAGTATGCTTGAACACAGAAATAAAGCATTACATATACAAAGAAAGAATAATTACAGCGAAAAGCATTTGAAAATAGAAATAAGACACAGAAATACTGCATTATACATAATGCAGGCAAGAATGCATGATACATAATTATAATCTTTGGGAGCCCCAAAGGGATTAATTGTTGAAGTAAGAATGGTAAATAAAAATAAGGAAAAAAAGGAGAAATTTTTGAAGGAAAAAGCAAATTATGATTTAATATAAAAAAATATTAATACTCATATTTGGATTTTTTTCTGCATGTACATTCTTTGATTTATTTGTTCTTTCTGGTAATATCTTCAACATTTTAGGTTGATCTACGTTGTGCTATAAATATAATGTAATAGAAATACGGTTCTGAAATAATATGATTCTGCGTTTTATCAGTCTATTTGATATAATATAATATAATATAATACAGATTCATATACTGCACACAATTCAGAGACATGAAAATAGATTAAATATTTCATATTATGATATGGACTGTGTATGTGGGGAATAAAAGCAATTCTCAATTTATAATATACTGAATTATAGATTTTAGTTTATATACAAACCCGGTGCATCCGTGTTATTGTTGAGTTGACGGCGCAGTTATTTTTATAAAACCTACAGATAGTATTGCAAAAACACTGACGAATCATTTTATTAAAGTTAATACGAATAACTTTGTATTTAACCACAGATTTACCCAAGTTAGAGTTTTGTTCGTCATTCGCGAGTGAAACATTTCCAGAGGGTCGCCGAGTCCTTATTCCAGCACCAATATTGGAAAGATTAAGAATATGACGGGAATACTCTCCCACGCGAAATGTGTGTCGATGTACTAGTTCTAATTCATATTATTAACAATTCACAAGCTATTTATCATAATGTTAATGAGATTACGGTCGTTCAAAACCATTTAAATGAGACCTCAAATTTGAATCATATCGAGTAATAATTAGTCGTTCATTCGTATTATTTTGATTGGGTTGATATAAGACGATTCGAGAGGCAGGGTCAGGCCGCCTCCACCACCTGCACCGTGCTGCAAACTATGTTTACCAATTGCATATCTTTAGTCATGCCCGTGTATTCCTTGATGTGACCAAATTCTAAAATCGGTCTTTGAATGACTCTGTCTTATTATATATATTGAGCCACGTTTACTGTCATATTAACTACAATGTCTTACTTATATACAAAGCTCATGAATCACATCCACATGAATCATACCAAGTAATCGCACACCCATATTGAACACACATATTTTTAGCGGTTCTTTAAGGTAGTTTTCTCCTTTCCCCGTAAAATTGCTTTAACTTAATATTTCAGTCTTTATTCTTGTATTAATTTGGCCTCTTAGTACCCTGGTTCACCGCCTTAATCACCAATAATCAAATTTTTCATTGGAGCCCCGCCGATCCTACTAGGATAAGGAGATGAAGATGAATGGACAATTAGTTCAGTAAAAAATTGAAGTAACATATTTGTTGTATTTAATTCTAAAGTAATAATTGTAATTTTCATACAGAATTTGCTTCAAAACCAAATGAAATTTTTATTTTCCAAATCAATAAACAATTGGATATATTGTTTTTCAGTATTTTCAATCTTTTTTTTGCAGGAAAAATTGTCATTAAATGACATATTCAATGTACTCAATATTTTCGGTAATTTTATTTTACAAGGATTTACTAACTAATAGTATCCGCTCTGCCTATTCACTTGCAAGTATAAACAAGGTATTATCTGAAATCCTGTAAAGATAAAATACATTTTGTGTTTGCTATATTCAAGTAAGTAAAATAACAAAAGATGATGTAAGAGATTTAAAAATATACCACTTGGGTTGATGCTCGTAATTTAATGATTATTTATTTTCTTTTAAACTTTTAAAGAATTAATAATTTGAAGATATTAAAAAAAATTAAGTCAATTGTCGTCAAAAGTTTTATAAGTATGTAGTTTGTATTGCATGCGTTCAGTATTTAACTACCTTTAGTTCGAGCTCCATTCAGGACACCAACAAATTAGTCAAATTTTCATAGCACAGGCTTTTAGCATAGTTAGAGAATAGTTAGAAGATTGACGTGGTTTGTAAATAGTATGACAGTAGTAAAAGAAAAAAAGTATGCTTGAACATAGAAATAGTGACTCATTTAAATATCTAGGATCACTCATTTTTCATTCATAACGATGGAAGATGTGCAACATATGTAACACATAGAATTAATGTGAGATAGATGAAGTTTGGATCCATGACGGGAATCCTATGTGATCCAAAAATGCCAATAAAATTAAAAGGGAAAGTATACCAGACAATTGTCAGATCCGTCCTCTTCTAAGGCTCCGAATGCTGGGCTATGTATAGCACCTACAATAGGCAGCTAGAGAATGAGAAAAAATATAAATTTCACGCTCTCGTGGATGCTCGGGCGTCGCAGACATTAATAGCAAGAAGGGGGAAAGGCAATGGCGACGGTGTGGCCACGTTGGACACAGAGCACCCGATCATATTGTTAATCAGGCGATCTGCGTGGATCTTCCCCTAATTACATCCAGAGGAAGACTAAAAGAATCATGGGTGGTGCAAAGGGATAGTCAGATGCAGAGGCATGGATTGGGTGACGTTATCCAGGTCAGAAGAACACAATATAGCCTAAGGAGGGGGAGAGCTGATCCCAACAGGCGACCACCACAGTGAGTTGGGATGAAGAAGAAGAAGAAAATTTAAATATGAAGATTTACTAAAAAACTGTTAATGATGTAAATAAAATTAGTTACCACCGGGATGCGAATCTGGCTCCCGAACTTCTAAAAGTTGTCAAAACGTAAATTAAATTGTAATTTTTATAAGTACTGAACCAAGTTGAAGTCTTTCTTTTCTTTTACATTTTTTATATATGTTCTTAGGATTACTGCAGTATGATTTTTCGGATGGGGTGGGTAAGAGTTGTTAAAGTATCAATAAAAAATATTTTTCTTTTCTTTCAAATTCTTTATTAATTCACTCACTACATATATTTGATAAATTACTGTTAAAACAATATCTCATTAAGAGATGATTGCAAACAGTGTTTAAACCTTTAACTTGAACTCTAATATCATAATAGTATTAATAAGTTTTCACTTATCAAAGAATCATATATTATTTGAATATGAGCTGACTCAAAATGACGTGAATTTGTCTTTATAGCGCATACTACAGTAAAGTATTCCTAATTAATAATTAAAATAAAACATTCGATTAGTACAAAAATATATTATTTCGAAACGATACAGATTTCAGCGAATTTATCCCAATATGTGGAATGTTCCAAATATCTCAAAACTCTGTAGAAGTTTATTCACTGTATCCCACTTAACAAAATTATTATTTTATACTTATTATATACCAAATTTAAACTACAAGTCAGTCAATTGTAACTTAAATAAATAAAAATAAACTTCTTTTTTACTTCGATAAGTGTATTAAAAATTTGGTTTTATTTAATGTCTTAAAATTATTATTACATATTATTATTATGCTTATAACTATTTTTCACTGTAAAGTAACCCACGAAAATGCATTTTTTAGAATAAAATACACACCCTTATTTCTCATAAGGTTTCCCTACGATGGCACTGATTAATTAAATCACCTCTTCAGTTACTTAGCTGAATAAATTAACAAGAAACGTCATATCATGTACAGAGTATTAAACCTATCACTATGCACCAGCATATTACGACAGAAAATACACAACAGAAAACTGCAATTAAGATAATTAAAGAAATACATTTCTAGAATCTACCTAAGCAGATTTTAACTGTCCATTAATTTCCAAGTCAACCATTTTTATAAATGCAAATTTTAAAACGTTATGACGTTAGTGCCTGTAATTTAACAAACGTGTATTGTAAACACACTGCAAAATAAATTTATTTAAATGTAGAAAAAAACTGTAATTCAATGCAATTTTTTTTTCGAATTCATACATATAGTTTTTAAATTGCTGTGTATTTTAAGCCTTTAAATAAACCAACCCATAATTGCTTGGTTAAAAAAGCAATTGTGATTGCTTTTTTAAAAAAAATAAACGTCTCGTTTATTTTTTAATATATTCTTAGTATAACTTCTTTTTAATACTTAAAAATTCATTTTTTAAGGGATTCAACATATTATAATTATGTTAAATGTTGCATTCTCTAAGGATTCAATATGCGATGTAACGTGATCCATTTAAGTCAAAAACGACTTGAGCGGAAAAGGCCTTTCCCGCTCCTAAAAATATTTCATTAATTTTATACCCTAAAGGTCCAACTAACAAATCCAATAATAAAACCTTTGTAGAAAACTTTACCCTATCACTTACAGGGTTTAATACATAAGAACCCCTTATGAAAACATTTTGAGTCTAAAGATAAAATTTTAAAATCGTATTTTAGTAGATACAGCGGTTATCACAATAATACAAATAAATAATCGAATGTTTCATTATATTCTATTTGCCTACCCGCATGGAGAACTGGCGTGATGGTAAATTAATAATAATTTCATCGCTGGATAAGATAACTAGTATACTTAATATACTTTTTTTGTGATTTGCTTAAATTATATAGGTATGCAATATGAACAAGTGAATAGGTAAACTTATAATTTTCAGGTAAAAAAAGAATTAACGTAAGACACGAAATAGTAAACAGTTAGAATTGATACCTACATGATTGTTAATATTACTTAAAGTAAAATATAAACAACTTAATTAATAGCGTGACAAATCTAAAATAAAATTTGGGATGGAGATGGAATTGAATGAAATAATATTGACAAATATTAAGTTATAATTTAATACTTACCATTTATTGTTAAAACTAGTACATGACATTTTTAAAACGAATTTAATTATGACTATGTTCCGCCTTTAATACCACCGTAGATAATATTTCGTGACAAGTTACTAAAAATTTAGGAAAATATGTTAATTGCCTAATGTTGAAAATATTCTTAAAATATTGTACAAAAGTAACATAATGTCACGATAAGCAGACATGAAAATATTATTAACATCATCAAAATATTACCCTACAAAAGTGATATTTAAGAAATTTAATTCTCAAATTAATTCTGACGAAACCCAACAGTTTTGTTGGGTTTCGCCATTGTTCGTTTGCTCGCGATTTACGATTAACACGTTCAAAAAAAGTTAATTGAGTTAACTGGTAAAAGGGGTGAATTGCGCCAGGTTTTGCATTAATTTAATAATTGTGAATAATTAAATTGTTACGAATCATCTCGGCGTAGGAGATGAGTAGCGCCACTTAAATACTTATTTAGATAAGCGATATAAGGGCTTTAACATTACTTAGTAATCACCTATACAACTTTTATGGCGATCTAGATATAAGCAGACTCAAATTTCACAGCAATATTTTGACAAAATGGAGCTGTCACGACATCTATCCGGTACAACAATCAATTGACAAGCTGGTCTTTAGTCGCATTTCATAGAGCGCTTTATTCAATTCTGAAGAAGAAAGTCGCAAAGTAAGCAATATATTATTGATTGGTTTGGCGTTCACATTGTAGAGATTATTCAAGATGAACATTAAATAGAGCGGTAAGATTATATGTTATCTCTACATGAGTTTAATTATAATTTTATGTATATATATTTTACTACTTGAGTTTCAAAAGTATCAGGATCTCTCATTGATAAGTTTATTACTTCACTTGTTTATGTAGAAAAATAAAAAATATATGATTAAACTCATATGGGGATAAAATAGTTTACTTTTTCCACTCATTGTAATAAAGAAAGCACTGTTAGATGGAAGTAGTGCATATTTCTAATCATGCATTGGCATGGCGCGACCCACACCGCATGGCCCCTTAACGGTTGGCGTAGAAACCAATTACGACTAACGATAAAAGCTATCCACATTACCCAGGCATCCCACACATCCAGTGATTGGTTTTTCAGACGATTTGGGACTGTGGACATCAGCACGAAGGATGGCCGGTCACCCTGTGCAGCGCGAGGAATGCATCTAGTGATGAAATGGGCCCTCGGAGCGTCAGTGTATTCGGATTTTTGTGAGGTTTAGTTTAATCTTCCGACTTGAGCCCGTCGCCTTTGTCGGAGCGCGGCCCGAGGAGGTCGCCGAAGTGGGTACCTCGTTCGATATCGCCTCGGCAAACCCGCTCTCGTCTCGACTCGTTGCTGCTAGCCCTGGGGTCAGCCGAAACCATCTCGCTATCTTGGCTCGGGGACTCATCTGTAAAACATAGGCCCAAAGATTAAAACATTGACAACTGCATACAAGAAAGTCAGTGAGGGCTGCGCGGCTCAGCGCAGGTTTTAACTTTGTAAAGGAAGCAGATATTTTTTTAACATAAAAATTACTCGCTCATCCCCTGCTTACTTTAAATTCAATGGAATTCTAAAAATATTGGAGAATTTACGAAAACTCACAATCATAATTCCACTTCATTAAAAAGTCTATAAATTCCACATATTCATTCCAAAACTCCCCAAAAGTCTGTAATTTCTTTGAAGAGACTCTTAGAGTGAAACAAAATAGTTTTTATACCATATAAATATTTTTTAATATTATTTTCATGACACCAATTTGAAACTAAGCAGAATATATATCTAAATTTTTACACCAGTTGGACAAATCAAAAATTTCTTCAGGATTATTCACCAATTCTCTGATTGGAACAACGTATTATGACGTATACTGACCCACAGCTTGTTTATAAATGTCTCTCTAAAAATATCTTAATAATTTCTCTCCGCTTTGTTTTATTATTAATAAGTTTTATTAAGTATACAAAAAAAATGCAAACAAATCTTTAAAAAGTTCTCGAAACAACCGGTAAATTAAGATTTAACATGTAACTCTACCTTTGGAGAAGTATGTGCAAGAGCCTGCTCCACAACTAGGTACCTAGATGCATTGGGCTTCCATCTGGAAGTCCCCATATCGTAACTATATCAATATCGGTATATTATTAAAAATCAAACTTGCAGGCTGGGATGATTCGAAATATATACATATATATATATATACATATATATATATATATATATATATATATACTAAATAATAGCATTAAAATTTATATCCTCTCTAAAAATTTTATTCTTCGAGGTTCGGTCCGACGAAAGAATATTAAAAGAGGTATATTTTCCTAAATTTAAAACTACCGGTACATTATTACCAGTATCGTCCTGTGAGGTCTAAATGTTAAATCAGTGATCCAGACTAGACATTCAATTTTAGCAAGAATACGTAATGAATGATATTTTATTATCAATTTGATGTATAAAAACAGTACATGACTTGGTAATGAGCGATGTCCTGTGGTCAGTGCTGAACGAATACGGAATAGAGAGACACCTTCTCAAGGCAATTTCATCCATGTATGATTGCCAAAAGCTGCGTACGAATATTGGATATTGGAAGAGTTCAATGTTGGAATAGGATTGAGACAAGATTGCCTACTTTCACCAAGCCTGTTCACCCTTTATATGGACAGTATAAGCCGGAAAAATCAAACAGTAAGGGCCGTGAGAGTTGGATATGTGGAAATAGATTATTAATTTAATAATTTAGATGGTACAGCGAGGCTGGCTCCCACACAAGAGGACCTACAAGAGTAGATAAATTCCTTCAATGAAGAGTGCACTCAAGTTGGGATGAAGATTAGTACTGCCAAAACAGAGGTTATAGTCGTAGGAAGAGACTAAGAGCAGTGCTCGATCAGCATACGGTGGACCCAGCTAAAGCAAGTCGAAAAATTCAAATACCTTGGGGTGGAACTTTGTAGCGATGCGAGGCAGAAAAGTGAAACAGATAGAAGAATCGAAGCTGCTGCCGGCGTTCATCGTTCTCTATATAATGCGGTAATAAGAAAATCCGAGCTTAGTATCGAGACAAAACTGACTGTTTTCAAATCTGTGTACGGACCCACCCTAATATATAGCCATTAAATTTGGATCCTGATTTTATTTTTATTTTATTTTATTTTATTTTACATACATATGGGAAACATCCAGTACAATGTATTAAAAAATTTATATAATATCAAAAAAATATTCGTTTTGCATGACCAGTGAAGTTTCTTCGAAGCTGGTAAAAAAACTAAGTAAAAAACAATGATAAAAATATGTGATAAATAATAAATATTTCAAAGATTTAAATTATGAAAATGCATAAAATGGGAGGGGTGGAAAGAGGGAAGGAATGGGATACAATTAAAGAAGTATCAAATTTATTTCAATAATCATAAATGTGATTACGGAGTTTCATTTAAAATAAAAGCAAATTGTCAATAAAAATGTCTAGATTATTTGTAAAATTTAACAGATTGTATTTTGAAGTGTAACGAGTTACAAAGGAGTTTTTAAGTAGTCAGTCCTACAAGTTTGGATAAAATAAATTTGAACGCGTTGAGTATGTACGACAACTTAAACCTATTTGTAATTAATATAAATTAACTTTGTTTAACCTATTTGCTCTAATAAATAGGGTGAATTAACCAAGTTATTCAAGATTTTATAAAAAATAACACAGATCTTTTTGGTAAATAATAAAACTGATGAAGAGAATGAGAATAAGGATCCAGGCTACCGAGATCTTTTCTAAGGGGGGTAGCACACTGATGGACAGAGTTAACATTTCTGACATAAGGCACATACCCGGCATGTAGCCCCTACACATAAAAAAATTAAAAATGACGTAGTTTGGACGTGTGCTAAGTAACTAGACGAACGGATACCAAGAAGAATCATCTTGGCAACCCCGGAAGGAAGACAGCCGGTGGATCGCCCCAGATTAAGCTGGGAGAAGCAACAAAAAATGTGTATAAAAACAGAACGGTCTCTGGTTGACGTACGCGGAAGCAGCGCAAGACAGAGGAATATGGAAGGACCTTGTCAAGTCTTTGGGCCCCCGACCCTACTAGAACAAAGCGATGAAGATTGTGATGATGAAACAGTATTCAGTAGAGCGTTGAATACTAGATGTCATAAGCCAATGAGAAGGTTCTTTATAGCGGGAGAAGATCAATGATCCAATGAGATGGTTCTTTATATAATTATTATATTAGTAATTATATTTTTGTAAGAAAGTAAGTTATTATATATTTTGGAAAATAAATCGAAATTTAATATTCATTAGACAGAACATAATGATTTCAAAAATATGAATTTTATTTATCAAAATTTATTTAAATATTACGGTATACATCTTTTAATTTGTTTATTTTTTCAAAACATATTTATTTAGTTGTTTAAATTTTATCACAATAAAACTTTTATAAATTTAGCTTATAACGCTTCACTACATGAAACCTGTTCTGGGACAATTTCTTATTATAGATTAAATCACAATAATAAAGTATCAGAAAATGAGTTACAATAAATTATTTAAGAGATTGATTTAAAAAAAAAGAAAAAGATGTAGATATAATATCCAGATACCTAGTTAAAAATATAGGTAGACAAATAATAACAAGTATAAAAGATTGATTAAGTAACAAGAGTAGGTATACAGTATATACTCACTGTACGTCCCTGCTCTACAGATATGTTTAAGAATGAATTTTCGCTATAATACAAATGTTGTATATTATGTCCTATGTTGACTGTCAGTAAGAACCAGAAAGATCAAGAGATAACAAAAAAAATATATTAAAGAAATCTTTAAAAAAGTGACATCAGATGACAGAACCACTTTTCAGAATGGTTTGGCAAACTGCCACTCTTTTAAGAAAATCAAAAAGTGTAAAGAAACCAGCTTGATAAATTGTTTTGAGTAACAAAATCACCAAATTTTACACGATTTGTGATGTTTGGTACATCTGTAAAGCTCGACAGCGAATAACGTTCCATAGATTAGAGTAAAAAATCTGGAATATTTTATTTCACATGAAGAAAGAAAATATATTCATCCATATACTGAACTAAGAAATGTTGCTATTTCTGTATCTTGACAGCTTTTGTATAACATTGTGACGCCGTTTTTTTGACGTTTTTTGTTTCACAGGTTAGAAATTAATGAATTCAATAAATTAGAAAGCTCATTATTCGTTATTGTGAATAATTTAACGTTTTTTCTGTTTTAGAGCTTTCTGATTGATAGAATTCATTAAATTCTAACCTGTCAAACTTAAAATATCGAAATTTGCGGAAAACAATGTTATACATATTTGTCAAGATTGGGATAAAGATCTGACATTCCAATGTTGCTATTTTCATAATAGCACAGGTTTTTGGTTTCAAGCAATGTGAATGTAATACTGTACATATGTATTTGTATATTGTACACTTCCAAAACAAAATAAGTTGTTTTTTGTGTCAGTTTATGCAGATTATTTCATACTTAATGAGCTAACCGTAAAGCTTAGTTGACCTATAAACGTTTAGCAAAAATATGACGAAGGGAAATTTCGATATTTCCAATTTAGTAGGTACAGTCATTTGGTGCTAAAAAAGGGGTAACCTGGAAAGTTTTCCGGATTTTGAAAATGGGTAATTTTATAGATTTCGATGTGCTCTTTCCGAATTTCAACTTTGCCACCTCGTATCTTTGCCGCTTGCTTCGCCATTTTGTAAAAAAAAATGTAAAAATGTCGCCTAAAAGCAGTTTTTTGAGAATATCTCTTATCCGACTCATTTCACGATAAAAACATTAATATACAAAATGATATTAAAAAAAATTTTCCAAAATTTTGTAATAACCTTTTTTCTGTAAAATCAAGACACAAGAACGAGATAATAATTCTTGTCACCACATTCGAGCCCCCAGCTCCGGAAAGCTTGTTAAAACTTATTTCTTGCAAATGCAAAAAGAGATGTCAGAAAGCCTGTGGATGCAGAAAGGCTGGGTTAAAGTGCTCCGTTATATGCACGAATTGCAGTGATACCTGTGATAACGAGGTTACCAGGTTCCATTACAAGGTAACGATGAAGAGGAAGAATCGGAGACTATTTTCGAGCAAACGTATGATGAAATCGAATCGAAGAGGATTGCGATGAAACTGATAATCCCATCGAGGATGATGTGGAAGAAATTTCGATCTGTGACGTTTCGATCGGTAGGTACTGACATTGAAATTGCAACACCTGGTCCACCAAGAACAGAAAAGCGAAGGAGAATGCGATAAATTTCGATACAGTGATTTGCACGTGGTTTAGGCCTACTGGGGACACCACGATAAAAAAACGCACCGCTTACTCTACCTCAAGGTGGTGTGGAAATTAGTTTTTTGGCCAAAACGCGAGTTGAACTACACTTTGCGACGCTCGTACGCCAAAACTATCGATCTTACAGAAAAAAGGTTATTACATAAATTGTGGGAATTTTTTTTAGTTTCATTTTGAATACGAATGTTTTTATCGTGAAATGATCTGGAAAGGAGATATTGTCAAAAAACTGCTTTTAGGCGCCATTTTTACAAAAGGGCAGCGCAAGCGGCAAAGATACGAGGTGACAAAATTGAAATTCGAAAAGAGCACATCGAAATCTATAATATTACCCATTTTCAAAACTCCCGGAATACTTTCCAGGTAAAACTACCAAATGACTGTACTAATTGTGTGTTATAAAATTTATTAGAGCAGTTAATATTATATGTAATACAGAGATACTTATATACCAAACCAACTTCGATCTGGGTAACAGAGAAACTGATCCTTTAATCTTAAAATGAAATTATCTGAAACGAAAAACATCCTAGGCGTTTTTATGCAAAGTTGACCAAATTAATCAGATTTTATTAATTTTTTTATGTTCAATACTTGGAATTGGGACAAAAATTAAATTGTAGAAAAGGGAGAGCGATAAAGGAAAAATAATTATCAGAAAAAATAGTTATAGCTATTTAGTGATGGTTTCTTTGGAAGTGATTATAAACTTCCAGGCAAAAATAAAAAATTGAATTTCTATTCTCGTGTTCGTCCGAGTAAGGAATACCCAACACTAAAAATTCACAAATTTTCTTCATAACTACTAATATTATAATAATAAATAAATATTTCATTTAAATGTTTAGAAATAATTTTTCAATGATTATTAAAGGCACCTAACTTAACATTCCATTGATTAAAATCTTTTTTTTTTAATTAAAAAAGTTTAGTTTGATTGTAAATCAAGAATTATTTCCTGGTATGTAAAAATCGTGTCTTGTAATTGAATTATTAATTGTTGTATGCAAATGTATAACTGATAAATTTTGAAATATAATACCCGATATCAAAATGTAAGTTAAATTTGTATAAATCACTACCAGAAAGTCAGTTAAATTAGTATTTAATTGTATAAACGCTACCAGAAAACACAATGGTAGTGGTTTATACTAATTTTATATTATGTTTATATATAATTTTATATTTATATTATAATATTATGTTATAATGTCTAACCACAAAGTTAATGCTTTAAATATTAATAACAGAATAATAACAACAGTTAATTTTGGACATGGGCCCACGCTTTATTCACATCTATCAGATCTCAGAAGAATCCACAAAATTACATCGAGGTAAAATGTTTACAATATTTCTAGCCTACAATAAATAATCTATTTCTATTTTACTGGGAATTTAGTAAATATTATCTTTTTTCAATAATATTATATTATATAACTGATAAATATTATATATTTATTACAAACATCAGAGAATAATATTATATTTACTACGTTTAACTTACATAGATCACGATAAATATTTTATTTTAAAACTATACATTTTACTATATTAAGGATATGAACTTATTTCAAATTACAAGATTACAATAATTAACATTGGTTACTAAGAGATTGTATAATAATATTAATTTTGAAAATCGAAGTAATGATATTGACTCAATGTCTTGTCAATGATTTAAAAAATAATTTTAGGGAAAGATGTTTATAATCTTAAAATAAATGTCTTTAGAGTTTTCCTTTACTCGCTATCTTTATATAAATGTATTATTTACCTTCCACTCCATTCTGGCACAAATATCAGTACATATTGGAAATTTTAAATATTTATTTTCCAATTTGATAACATTTATCTTACTCTATAATTCAGTATCTACATCTACAAAAAATGTTTACACAAATTGTTTCATTTAGTTTTTTGAATATTTAAGGGGTTTACATATTTATTTTTTAGAAAAATAAACTTATTATACCCAAAATACAGCATCTTAATTATTATAGTTTAAAAAATCATATTTAAAGTGGAAAATACCAACAACAAGCAGTAAAAAAATCAGAAAAACTATCTTGATTTTTGATCTGTGATCGAGATCATCAGTATATATTAAATCTAATTGACAAAATCCCATATTTTATGTAGGTTACTAGCAATATGTTTTTTATTAATGAATGTTTATTGTACATCAGTAAAATTTGTATCTGTTTATTTAAAATTAACTAATGGTAAATTTATTTGCCAAAATAAAGAAGTAAAATTGGCCATATTCCATGAAAACAACAATAGACTTGATCGACACCCATTTATTTCAATACGATGCCTTTTACTGAATCCCAGTGATCGATCAAGTGAAGTATCTTTGAATAACTTATTGTTATAAGTTTTCCTTAAGGGGGGGGGGTAAGGTTTTTAACTTTTTTTTTGCATTTTATTTTTAATTTTTTAAATGAATGTACAACATCTCAAGAATATTGTGTCAAAATTTCAAGTCAATCGGAGCAAAATTTACGAAATTATGAACATTTGAGCGATACTCAGACTGATTTTCTATACTTGCTCGGGCAGCGACACGCTCACCTGAGGACTACCGGACGTGCTATTTGTATTGGAAGAGTTTTGCGTAGACAAGGACAAAAAGATGCTGATAATGAAAGCTCTTTGCTGTGTGAACATGGCGTCGACGATTATATGTAAGTATAAAATAAGTGTTGAGTTTTATTTTGAATTTTACAGTGTGCAAAACTTTAAAGCGTTTTCCCCACATCTCACGTTTTCAAAGTCGGTGTCCATCATAACTTCAAAACTACTGCACCGATCCTTTTGAAATTTTGAACACTATTTCTGTACATAATTTGCGAAGTAACGCTGGAGACTTTTTTTCAAAATTGTTATTAATTTTTATTTTTTAATAACAAATTAGTCGATATTTTTCGCAAAAAATCGCGTTTTTCCCTTCAAAGTGTTCCAAAAAATTGAAAAATTGAAATTTCAAAAAACCCT
>JADDOH010019584.1:0-21521 GCA_016648135.1 Agrypnia vestita | reverse complement strand
GACAAGAATAAACAAATAAACCAGAAAACAGAAAAGGCAAAGATAAAAGCTTCCCGAAGAGCGTGAATGAAAAAATATATTTAACACAGACCTCGGTCTAGCTAAGGAGTCAGTGATTATCTTTGACATTAAACTGAAAAAAATAATGATATCCGGTGTAAAATTATAAAAAAAAATGTAAAAGTGTATTCCTACTATGTACTCACTTTGTATCCTTTAATAAAAATAAAAAAGTTAAAAAAATATATCAAAGAGAATGAGGCAAGAAGAACGTGACATTTTATTAGCTGTTTAATGGTGTTATGATAAGTAATCTACTGTTTAATGCCATTTAATGTCCGATAAGTATTTTGATTTTATTAGTATCATTACACAAATTTAATACGTACAAAGAATAAGAGAGACATGCAGACAGACAGGCAGACATACATTACATTTTATGTTCAGATAATTATATTTTTATCGTAAGATTTATGATCTGCCGATTTACGCTTGTTTGCAATCAAGGTTGGGTTATTTAAGTGATGAAATTTTATTTTAGAAAAAATGTGAGAAATTGAATGAAAACCTGTAATTATAATACGTATAATGTATCACACTGCTCGACTAGAACTAATTGGTGAGCGGAAGTGAGGGGTGAGGTAATTTTGAACAAAAAAATTCAAGGAATTTACTCTCATGTATGTATGTGCCCATGGAAATTCGAAGTCTTTGAATGATTGAAACTTTTTCTAAAGAGTTGAGATTAAGAGTTGAATATAAGAAAAATCGGTCATTTATCAATTAAATTATAAGGATTGTAACTACATATTCAAGAAATAGATAAAACAATTTGAATAGTGCATAATCAAAACAAAAATAGTTAGAATTTAAAAATAACTCCGAAAGTAATTTGTATACTTGATTCACTAATATTTATTTTGATTTTATAATTCTCTACACTGTTCTATTTATTGACTTATAGTTATCATTCATGCTCTAAAATTGTACTCCTGTCCCCAAACACAAGTTTAACTTTTCTGGGGACAGTTAAACAAGTACTTAAAAATGTATTATATTAATAACTGTAACATGTATATATTTATTTTATTTTCAATAAAGAATTTCATAAACAGAAAAAATAAAATATTTATACATAGGTAAAACTTGAAATTAGAGTCAATGAGCATTTGAGATGACAATAATAATTATTCAGAATTTTCGTACCAGCTAATAGAATACAATCACTTTTTTGATTTATATACCGGTTTCAAAATTTTAAATACCGATTCTATGGGTTTTTATTTGGGTGGTGTGTAAACAGAGACTACGAAAGCAGAAACATTTCTCCAAAGAATTTCATGACAACAAAACCCTTCTCTCAGACATTGTCTTGAGAATAAAATCTCTTTAAAATTACCTCCCTACACACATTCTATAAAAATTTACAATACATAATGTGTATTTTGTGTTTCTATATAATTAGGTATATGAGTACAACATTTAATTCTTTTGTATCTGTGAAATTCTTATTCCCACGCATGAAAATTCCTTCAAGTCTTTTTAACTGTTATTTAAATGATTAGTAAAGGAGAACATTAAAATGCGTAATGTTTTTTAAGTTACAAAAAAGAAAATACGATTTGCTAAATTAAACAACATTAATTAACACTGTCGCTAAATAAGGAAACCACACGACCGTAAACGAATACTCAAATAATGACATCAACTTGTATTGACTTGTGCCTCTCGTGGCAAATCAAATATGGTCACTAGGAACAAAACTAGACTCTACCTATTTCTACTCGCCTTGTGCCTTGATCGACCATCCTACATATATTATCACAATTACTATTAATAATCTTAAACAAAAGTCGACTTTCGAATCTGTCACAATAATTTTGAATGTGGAATATCGTTGATCGACACAATAAATTTAAATAATAATAACAATAATTGGATAATTTGTATAGCGCCGTTCTCGCGAAATACTCACCTCAAGGGTGCTTTACACAGAGAAATTATTATCTTACAAGACAACTTACTGCTAGAAAAGAAAAAACTTATTTACTATTACTTATTCGCTAGGTGGCATACAAGAAGTGGAATTAAAATTGAGTACTATAATAGTTTGTGAGTCCCTGAAAGAATTATGTGTTTTCGCGGAGTGCACAACATGAGTGGAAAACATTAGCTAGCGTTGTTGTGGTCAGATTCTATAGGTTTTTATAGGATTGTCTAAATAAATGCGTCTTAAGTTGTTTTTTGAACAGTTTATTAGGTAGTTTGTTCCATAACTTTGGTCCAGCCACCGCGAAAGCTCGATCACCGAAATTAGTTTTGTGGACGCGATTTACTTCAGCTAACCTATTTGTATTAGATGTTGATGCTGAGCGAAGTGTTAGTTGTCTATTATTTGCGGAGAATGGAATGCAGAAGTCGGTTATGTATTGAGGAGCCATGTTGTGAATAGCCTTAAATATTGTAAGGCAAAGCTTATATTCAATCCTCAAATTAGTAGGTAGGTAGGTACTTGCGCACGTTTAGATAAAGGATATGAAATGATATTAGTACTGAGTCGTGTAATGTAAAATACTTAGTATCGAATCATAGACCACCAACATTTATAGACTTGAACTAACGTAAATTTCTTATTGAACAGTCTTGTGCCAAGGATGGTCCATTGGGAATTTTTTTAACTAGTCCGTTTGACTAGTTAAAAAAAAATACTACGAGTTTGTAAATTTTGAAACAATTATGAAAAGGTCGAATTATTTTTTTTTTTTATTAAATTTATTTGGTAAATGTACAAACTTAAGAGTGTATTCAATATAATATAATTGATACACATTTATATTACACGCTCACCCACTTTTAAATGAGAATTTATTCTCGTGTTTAAAATTGGGGGGCATTGTCATATATGTATAATTCTTTTTTAATATCTTACTAAATAAGTCGCGCTTTATTACAATAAGACGTTTTACTTAAAGAGACTCGGATTGGAACGAAATTGAAATAACTTCTATTGTAAAAAATGTTTTGTTTATTGTAATAATCTTCTTTCGGGATGAGGTTGCTCCAAGTAAAGACTTTGTTCTCGTAAGTATTTATTCGGTAACAATAAGGGTTTAGACAATCGTTTATACAGTAAGATGCGGTCTCGATAACAATGGTAGTAAAAGAGGCTCGACTCGACATTCACGCGCCTTTTTATACATTCTCTCTCTCTGTCATGCAGTCTCTTTCTGGCGTCGCGACATACGTTCCTCAGATCTATTACATTTATGATAAATATTTCTTAAATATAGGTAGGAAATACGCGAAGGGGATATTCTTCCGTTGTGACGCAATCCTAATGAAAGGGATTAGTTCATCTCTGTACATTTTTTTTGTTTTATGTATTTAACTTTAGGTATTCTTCTTCTTCTTACCATCTGCCATCTCATATCGGAGGTCGGCGATCATTCTGGCGATTACGACATTGTCTACCGCCGCACGGAACAACTCAGTCGAGTTACACTTAACTATATTAGTGTTGAGTATTGACTATTACTATTTTTGCGAATAATAAATACAACAATTATTAATAGTACCTACCTACCTACTGTAAAGTAATGCTATGCTTTTATGAAAATTATAAGAAAAAATATTGGTAATTAACATGAGCGTGATAGGTATGTGAGGAAGAGAAAAAATGTGACCATCGTTCAGGAATAGGGCCAAATCTCAGAAGTTGACGGTGTACAGTGCAATGAAGATTTTCAATGAAATGTTAGAGGACTAGGAAAGTAAGAAAAAATTAACCCATAAAAACCAAGTTTTTACAATACTCCCTTTCTTATTTTCGGGTTTCGTGTCTACCAGATGCGTCGGAGTATTTTCATACAACTTACTGAGTTGTATGAAAAAACCGTTAAAAATTTGAAAAATCCAAAATTATATTATAATCAGCAATTTTTTTAACGGAAATTTGATAGATCTTTTTGATCGTCGCCACGAGTCTGCTCGCAAAGTTTCAGCTCGATTGGATCACGGGAAAAGGGTTAGAAATCGATCCAAAGTTTTTTCGTTAAGAAAACAAGCAAGCAGACGCCACGAGTTAAAAGAAAGGAAATAAAAAGTAACCCATAAAAAACAAGATTTTACAATACTCCCTTTCTCATTTTCGGGTTTCGCGTCTACCATATGCGTTGAAATATCCATACAATTTGTATGAAAAAAACATTAAAAATTTGAAAAATCCAAAATTATACTATGATTATTAATTTTTTTAACGAAAATTTGGTAGATCTTCTTGATCATCGCCACGAGTCTGCTTGCAAAGTTTCAGCTCGATTGGATCACGGGAAAAGGGTTAAAAATCGATCCAAAGTTTTTTCAACGGCAAGCAAGCAAGCAGACGCCACGAGTTAATATAAAGGGAGTAAAATTCGATCGAATTTTAGAAGAAAATTTGTAAATACGTCATTAGAAAATGCTCAGATTTTTTTTTTTAGTTTATTTATTTATGCATCAATATTAATTATATATCCTATTAAAAATATCCCAGAAAACTCAAACCAGAGGATTTTGAATTGTCTTGAAAACTTAAGAACATTTTTATAATTTCCTCTCATTATAGACAGATTGAATGTAGCTCGCCTTAAAATGCTTGTAAACTTTTGAGGCTTGGAAACCTTTGGAAAGAGGGAACATGATAAAGCAAGAATTGAATAAATAACAGAGATTTCTGATTGATTATTTATTCAAAATTATCCTTGTGCATAATCCACATCTGTGGTCAGTTGACAACCACTCGCGAGAGATTGGTGGTTTAACGAACACATGAATTCCAATATCTTGAAATCACCGCGCTAGAAATTAATGGAGACCACAAGTCATGGTGCGTGGACGTTTTGTATTACTCATTGTGTCGACTCACAATTCAATGTGGAATTATGGAACGGGGTGGAGTCTCTACTTTGTTTATTGATTTAATTATTATCAAAGCACCACCGCCGCTGCTCCGATTAATATTCAAAGCTTCATTGCTTCCTGAAATAGGGTTGCCATATCAAAAAATCATTATTTTACATGCTTGTAAAATAATACATGTTATGGATTTACATATTATGACGTATTCTTGATGATGAGGGATCGAATAAAACTTCTCGAAAAATAAATAACTTTTATTTTTTAATTATTAACACGACTATGCATACATTTGAACTTAGAACTACCTAAGATTTTGTCAAAATTGTCAGAAAACGGCTGCTCGGCCGTCCGCCACGTCTTATACAGGGTTATTTGTAAAACATTAATAACCTCGCAGGACTATACTCCTACCTTGATTATAAGTCGAAAATGTTCAAGCTATTATGACCAAATATCATTAGTTAAGGAGATATGCGACATAAAAGTTTGCATTTTTTTTTCAATATTTCTGACTTATTTTTTGTAAAACGTTGGACTATCATTACAGTAACTTATGTCGAGTATGAAAAATTTATTAATAAAAGCCAAATAAAAAAATAAAAACCTCCGAATTCCAATTGGAAAACATTCCAATTGGAATTTTTTCAGGGTTTTTTTCATTTTATTTAACTTGTATTGAAACGAATAAATTTTTAGTAATCGATATGAGTTACTGTAATCATAGTCCAACGTTTTACAAAAAATAAGTCAGAAATATTTTTAAAAAAATGCAAACTTTGATATTGCATATCTCCATAGCTATTGATATTAGGTCATGATAGCTTGAACATTTTCGACTCATAATCAAGGCAGGAATATAGTCCTGCGAGGTTATTAATGTTTCACAAATAACCCTGTATACTGGTGGCCGCCACCACTCTTGAAAGTGAACAACGATTCTGGCTTCTGTTTCGAGACTCTTCTTGAGAATGCTACATTGGTCGGGGATGTTCCGGAGTATTTTAAACGGTTCTAGATCCTTCTCAATTATGCAGGATCGTTGTGCAATGCATTTGTCGCAATAATAATTTTGATGTACATGGCGGGTAGGTACAGCGCAAGTGGCGAACAAGCAAACTAAAAAAAATTAGCAACAATTATTGATACAGAGCAACACGAACATCGCAAATTTAAAAATGAGTGTTGCGGTTGATGTGCATAAAAGAATTATAACAAATAAAGAATTGGTATTGTATTAATCAATTAGAAAGACATCATACAGGAAAATATTAATTATTTTGGCTACTACCGGGATTCGAACCAAGATCACCTAGCTTTCCGGGTAGGTACGCTATCAATTGCACCACATCAGCCTGGTACTTTTCCGTGAATATATTGACCTTATCTGTAAGTATTATTTATTAATTGATTAACATATAATATCTATTTTTTAGAGCAATCTACTTTTCTGGTACGGTAGGCACAAATTATTTTGTGTAAATGCCGCTAGGGGACGCCAGAATTAACCGTGTGTGCCTATAATAAGAAAATATGAGTGACTATTTATAAGATGATAGAGTAAGAATATCAACATCGATGTTAGGGTTATCAAAATACATATTATTCGTACAACACAAATGGGAGACGTCAAACTCTTAGGTCAGCATCTACTTCAGCGGTGGGAAGGATTGTGGAACCGGCAAGTCAGTTCCAGAAAACTAGGTTCAGCGAACGGGCATTTGCGGTGGCGGGCCCCAAAGCGTGGAACTCTTTGCCCTCCCTGATAAGAAACACGGATTCAGAGACTTCATTTAAGAAAAGACTTAAAACGCACTTGTTTATAAAATCTTTCCCAGAACCTTTTTAATATTCGTTGCTTTCTTTTACTATATTGTGTTTTGAGCTGTTTTTCTCTCTCTTTCCTTTTTTATTTTATTTTTTATTTTGTAACTAACTAACTAACTTACCATCACGCCGTTTCTCCGTGGGGGTAGACAGAGAGGATAGAGCGCTCTTCTGTCCTGACATACAACTTTCGCTTCGTCTACATTCATACATCTTCGCATGCAAGCTCGACGGTTGTTCAGGCTTCTAACAGGACCATCTTTCAGTATCTGGTTAATCTGGACATGCCACGTCCTCCGTGGTCGCCCTCTCTTTCTGGCGTTATCAACACTTGCATCATATATCTTTCTTACCTTTCTTTCCTCATTCATTCGCTCAATCTCGACTCTATTTTTATTCTATGTATTATGTACGATCAGCTTTACATTCATTCCTAATATACTCATTCTTTACTCATACATAGATTTGCCACACATACGTCTAAGGGACCTCATCTCCACTGTATTCAATCTACTTTCGTTCCTCTTCTGCCAGCTTCAGGCTTCACTTCCATACATTAGTATGATTTTAGTATGTAAGAGTTTTTTGTGTGTAATGCGACTTGAGGTGAAATTTTCACAAAAATGGCGCTATAAAAATAATCCAATATTATTATTATTATTATTAACACATTGTTGTGATGGGGGGGGGGGAAATAACCAATATTATTAGGATTCTGTCGCATTCTAAAGAACTCCGGGTTTCCTATATGTAGTTCAACATGCAAATTAATGTCAGATAAAGAAAGAGATTCAATCGCTCCACTGGGTGTCTTGTGTTGCTGCAAGATTGGATATTTTCCGTCAGGACTCTATTGTGCATTTTAAAAAAGGTGCTGTGAAGATTACTATGTTGATTTGCTCTGTAGGATGAAATACGTACAAAAATTTTCTGCCCTCTTTCGAATTCAATAATATTCCGTTAATTTTCCGAAGCTTTTGTCTTGAATTTGTCCGATTTATTTTATTGTTGATGAACAGTTTCAGAATTAAAGTGAGTTTCGATGAGTTTAGTTCTCCAGTGCCTGGTTATTTATTCATTTAACTATAATTAAGTTAAGTCACCATGTGGGAAGTCAGCTTTATGATAAGTTAGTGGCCATGACATGATCTCTCCGTCAGCACAATTTAACTGTTCCCCCCTATTAATCAATCTATTATCTGGGTGAAGATTTGTAATAATAATATTATGACAGCGGTACTGTAAGCTAACAATGATATATCCTATGGTAACCCTTGTCTAAGACAGTTGTATTCTATCTATACTTAAGAAAAATATGAACTAAGTATTATACAAAAAATTGCGCTACAAATTTCAACTGCGCGAAGGCATCTCATTGAGAGACCAAAAAACCAACTAGTGGGTGAGAAGAAAATTAATGATTTTGATTATTTTATGTATTCAATTTTTGTGTACATATTTTACAGGCGTGTGCAGTAAAAACAAGAAGCATGACTTTTTCCTCATCATCATCAACTTCATACCCTTGTCCTAGTAGGGTCGTGGGCCCAAAGACTCGACAAGCTGCTCCCATATTCCCCTGTCTTGCACTGCTTCTACATGAGTCAACCAGTCTAGACCCATTCTATTTACATACACATCTTTTTGTTGCTTTTCCCAGCTTAATCTGGGGCAACTCACCGGTCGTATTCCTTCCGGGGTTGCCAAGAGGATTCTTCTCGGTATTCGTTCCTCTGGCATTCTCACTCTCTCCGGCAGGATCCAAATTTGATGGCCTGTATACAGATTAGAAAAGTCAGTTTTGTCTTGACACTAAGCTCGGATTTTCTTATCACCGTACTATGTAGGGAACGTAAAATGCCGGTTGCAGCTCTGATTCTTCTATTTGTATTTGAATTTTTTGACTTGCTTCAGCTGGATCCCCTGTATGCTGACGAGCACTGCTCTTGGTCTCTTCCTATGACCATAATCTCTATTTTATACTAATCTTCTTTCCAACTTGAGTGCATTTATTCATTGCAAGAATTTATTCACTCTTGTAGGTCCTCTTGTGTGGGCTTCAGCCTCACTATATCATCCTCGAAGAGTCAAGAATCTATTTCCACATCCCCAACTCTCACGGTCCTTGCTGTTTGGCTTTTCCGGCTTATCCTGTCCATATAAATGATGAACAGGATTGGCGAAAGTGGGCAACCTTGTCTCAATACTATTCCAACATTGAACTCCTCTGATATTGCGCCGTTTATTCGTACGCAGCTTTTGCAATCCTCGTGCAAGGATTAAATTGCCTTGAGAAGGTCTCTCTCTATTTCGTATTTGTCCAGCACTGTCCACAGGATATCGCGCGGTACTTTGAGCGGACTTTTTCCTAATCATGTATTCTGAAAAGAAACCGATATTAGAGATATTCTTTCTCTTTTTACACAAGTTAATAAATGGTACTATCGACTGTCCTCAACTACTAGAATGTATCTGCTTGCGTGTTCAGTCTCGCATAACTAGAAGTCATGCAGGTTTTGCTGTGGAAACTGCAGCTACTAACTAATTCTTTAATTCCCCACTGCAAAGGCTTCCTAGACTAGCAAACAGATACGAGCAACTTGACGTCTTTGCCCATAATTGTATAATGTTTGAACATATATTAAAAGGTGTATTGAAAGATTACTAGTATTTGTCAAATTGGACTTAAATAATTGATTTGTATTTGTTTTGATTGTTGGTTGAGTGAGAAAACTAAGTGTTATGTAATTTTTTTATTATATTATGACTTTCAAAGCTTGTGACATTGCTTTTCACTCTATATTGTTACTTTTTTTATTTTTGAATTTCTATTATATTATGTTTTCCTTATGCTTCTGCTTGTTATATTTTATTTGATTTTTACTTTATTTTATATTTATCTTTATATATTTGAATCTGTATTTTAAGTATTTTCTTTCCACTTTATATCATTAATATTTTTATATGTTATTATTATTTTTTCATGGAACTATATATTCTATTAATGTACACTTTACTTATCTTTTTGTAAAAGCCTTGTAGGACGTTAATAAATAAATAAAAATATATCTCGTAATATTAAAATCAATCAATTATTAAAATAATATTTCATAACATTAAATAAAACTCATGCTTTTTGCATGCATCTTGTTCTCAATATAATACTTTAACAGGTGACCAATAATCACCTCAAGAGTAGCTTTTTGTCCTCGTCTAGCTGTCTCTAGTAATGTATTTGTTGCTCCTCTATAACATTATATTGGTGTAGAACTGCAGATACCAAATTTGAACGATACGGGTCGAGGAAAGAGAAAAGACGGAGTTTCCAAGTTTCCAGTGATAACAGAAATTATGTCACCTACTCTTGACCGAACGATTCACGCCAGAAATGACAGACACACCGGCCGCAGCGGGATGTCCAGCGATATGATTTGGTGAATTTTTTTATCTTATCTTCACCTTGCCCGAGCTCACCGCGACAGGAAGTTCGACCTCTGGTCGCGGACAGAACTGCACATTACGTCAACCACGTTTCCTGAAATACCTACCTTTGAAACGTGTCAAGGTTTTGGTGGTTTTTTGATGAATAGCATTGTCACGGACGAAATGAAACACTTAGCACTCAACACAAATTAATTAATTTTATTTATAACACTATATCGTAATTCGCAACGACCATCACTCGAGAATCTTCCACTTGTCTGTGGAACACTTCATTGCGCCGTTTTTGTCACACTGGTACTCTAACACTTGGTGGTAGGTACTCTAGCACTTCGGTGGTTTGTCTTCTGTGGTTTGGCCAATCGTCAAAATAAGACTATTGCGTATTCACAACGTCGTACGTTTGTATTGGTATTGTTATTTCGTGAATGTTCTGGTATAATCTCGTGTATTCCAGATCCTTCCAGTTCTTTCTGACACATTCTGAAACGTCCCAACTGTTTCGGAAATCAAATGTATAATGGATGAAAAATTATACTGGGTGGGGCAAATAAACGCAAGGTAATACAAGATATTCTTTAAAATGGTGCATGCGTATGCTTTAATATATATATTTTTTTAATTTTAGAAAAAATAGAGATGCGAACACGGAATACGTGTCACATCAATATTCTTACTATTTTCAAACTAAGCTAAACGCTTGTGCTATGAAAATAGGACTAACTTGCTAGTCTGGAGTGAGGTTCGAACCCGCGACCTTTGGATCACGAGGCGAGAGTCCTAACCACAAGACCAACAAGCTATATGAACAACAAAAAAACACAAATACATTTTACTAAACTTTATTTTAAATTTGGTCATTTTCTGTTCTTTTCTATTTCTTCTGGCATTTCGTTAAAGATCGTTAATGCATTGCACACATTGATTTTTGAGATTTGAACTTCTTTCTGAGTGGCATTCATGTCCTATCTCTTCTTGTATTTTGATTGTGTTCGTGTTCACTTTACTTATTTCTTCTAATAATATGTGTAGGCAGCGAGGATTTAAAAATAAATACTGCAATAAAATAATAAAATATTAAAATATTTTTTCATAGTTTTGCGTTATTTTAAGTCATGTATTGAACGCTATTATATATCATTGTAGACTATAATATATGAAATATTTAAATAAATATCTAGTGGTTTTCAAAGGATCGTAAAATATGATTAAAAATTAAAATGATTTATTATACACGTCACGATATATTGTTGTATACCGGGATCCCGAATTATTTAATATCATTTAAGCTTATTTATATTTCATTTTAATGTGATTTGGAACGTACATAAGTAACATATATGAGTAAATAAGTACATAAGTAACGTACATACTCGTAAGCAACTAAAATAAGTCGTCTTATAAATGCACTTCTTATAAATGCATAAATAAAATGCACTTCAATAATGTCATATTCATATAAAGTACATAAAGTACATATATATTAAGGTACATAAAGTACTAAAAAGTACTTTTAAGAAGAACGAAGATATTAGGAATGAATGTAAAGCTGATCGTAGCATAATACAATAAAAATAGGGTCATTCAGGTGGTTTGGGCATGTTGAGCGAATGAATGAGGAAAGAATGGTAAGAAAGATATATGATGCAAGTGTTGACGGCGCCAGAAAGAGAGGGCGACCACGGAAGACGTGGCATGACCAGATTAACCAGATACTGGAAGATGTTCCTGTTAGAAGCCTGAACAACCGTCGAGCTTGCATGCGAAGATGTATGAATGTAGACGAAGCGAAAGTTGTATGTCAGGACAGAAGAGTATGGCGCTCTATCCTCTCTGCCTACCCCCACGGGGAAACGGCGTGATGGTAAGTAAGTAAGTAAGTACATAAAGTACAAAAACATCAACAATGTCATATACATATAAAGTACAAAAAGAGTACATTAGTAACGTATATACTCGTAAGCAACTAAAATAAGTCGTCTTATAAATGCATAAATAAAATGCACTTCAATAATGTCATATCGTATAAAAAGGATATTGATTTAAATAATCTAATCTATACGAATATAGAAAGAGGTAAAATTTTTAAGTTAGGATGTAGGAGGTAATCTCCGAAACCACTCATCTGATTTCAAAAATTCTTTCACCAATATTTAGAATGGACTTTTAGGGTTAAATCCCGTTAAAATAAAAGGGATTTTCGTAGTGACATATTTTACAACTAAAGTCGACGAAAAAATGATCGAGCGATGCGTTTTTTTATGAACACTGCCTTAACGGTAAGAGATATTTAAATACGTTCCATAGAGAAGTTGTAGAACTCAAAATGTTCTATGAAGTCCGCGACGATATATATCTATATGTTAAGGTTAATGCACAAAATGTGATCGTTATTTCTGGCTGATATGTGAAATGATTTGGATGATAAGAGTTCAGGGGCATCCAAGTTATAATAATAAATTATTTTTAATAAATATATAAGATCAGCTATAATGCAGTAATAAGACCTTTCTGAATAAGAAGTTGATTATAGTTGATATGTTCGAACGGAATTCCTAACCTGTAATTCATGTATATGACACATTTTAATTAGACTTTTTCTAATGTCTGTATGTGAGTCGTATAATGTGGTGACCATAACGGGCTACAGTGTTCCAACTGACTTCTCACTAAAGATTTATATAAGTATGTGCATGAAGCTGTTATTGTATTAAGGTCTTTCAATATTGCACTGATCCTACATTTTGCCTACTAATATTTTTGTATTTCTTCCTCATGTTTATAAATGTAAAATGTGCGTTTCGGAGATTTGCAATATTATTAACCGTCATTAAATAATAAATTACATATTATTAATTTACAATAATCAAGTAAAAAAAACCATGATGACCTAACATATTTATGATATTCTCTTTAAGATGAACACATTTTAAAATCCCGTGACCATGGAATGAAACACGATGAGATAACTCTCAAAAGTTATTATGTATTCTACTTCCATGTACCTATGTATTCTATTTATCTTTAAATTTTAAATTAAAATTTGTTCACACCTTTACTGTAACATTTTATTTTTGAGAACTTCAAATTCACAAAATGAGTTTTTCACAAACAGCATTGGTCATAAAAATGTTAAGATTTATTCTAAAAAGGATGTGGTAACCGTGTCCTCATTACTATATTAGTTCAAGGATTGCGACATATCGAACACGTGTTTTTTTTCAACATCTAATCTAAATATTATAATTTCGTTGTCTGTCCATAACTTGATGTAATGACAACTTTAGATAAGTAGAGTGTGACACAATCTGCGCGCGGTCACGCAAGGGTCGTTAATAATAATCGATTCTGAAACTGAAAACCATTTGTTTTCTTTAAATAGACTATTCGCTTAAACCTAAAACTAAATATAATAATATGATATTATAAAAATGTCGAGGCCATGTTATTTGGACCTTTGCGTGTTGCTTGAGCCGCGCGCTGATTGCGTGTAACACTCTAACTATCTAAATTTTTAATTCTCAGCAAGTTACGGATTTACGGACCAATAGACAGACGGATAGACAGACGGCGAAATTATTATATTTAGATTTTTTGCTGTTTCCGAGGTAAGTTTCGTGATACGACAAAAGGTCTACGGAAATTTTGTCCAGACCAAATATCCACACTACATTAGATCCAATAACGTAATGACAACAAACGAAATTTCAAAACGCTTTTTTATAAAAGAGCTTTAAATAAATGAATGAATCGATAATCGTGAAGAAATCATTAAATATTCTCTTTTGCTAATTCTGCCCTATTGGGCATAAGTGCAGTATTTGTAACTGCCCTAGGATATAAAGGGATCAGGATCGTATATAACTGTATTAAAGGCACATTTGTTGAGCCTAACATAACCTAACCTAATATGTATTTTTTGTTATGATTCGCGAAAGTTATATGCAATATTTTTGTCTATTGATTTGATCGGGTACGTTTTTGAGAAATTAAGATAGTGTTTGATTCCTGATCGTACCTGATATGAGATGCTACTAATGAAGGAGTGGTTCTCCTTGATTACAATGATCCTCGGATCTGAAGAAAAGTATTGCACTCCTCTCGGTGACACATTCACACAAAATGATCAACAGTTTGATCCCTTGCTCGGATCTAGAGAGAATACGTCCCTTTGGTCACAGATAGTCACAAATGTGTCACAAAAAATATAAGAAATAGCAGAGTGCTCTAACAACGAGTATACTCGTATTCGTATTCTTATAATTTCATCACCATTTTAAGGCTGGACCGATGCATATTTTGGCATTTTTTTACGAAAATGTGGGTTTTTACTATTCACTTATATCAGAACTAGCTGTGCCAGCGCGGCTTCGCACGCGTAGATTTTTAGAACACTGTTTGGATCGTCATAGAACTTTCGCGAACCTTCTAGAATAATCTCCTTCCAGAACTTCCAAGAAATTCGAATGTACAGGAACCTTCTAGACACACTGACACATTCCGCCACTCAGTTTAGAACCTTATAGAACTTTCGGGAATTTTCTAGAACCTTCTCCTTCCAGAACTTTCTAGAGCAGGTTTTTATATATATATATATATATAATATTATATATATATATATATATATATATATATATATATATGATTGATTTATATTCTAGACTACAATTTTTTTAGGGCAATTAATTACATAAAACCTACTTGTTTGTTCAAAAAAATGTTCTTATATAAAATTAATATACTGAACATTATTTACAATAATTAAGAAAATATAAGCATTAATCGACAGGCCGCGGCCAATAAAATCGTTATTAGTGTCCTAGGCGGCGCAAAGTTTTAATGAATATTTATATGTACGCATAATATGTTTTTTATTTATTTTAGTATAGTTTACGTATAAACTATACTTCACGATCTAGAATCATTACTATGGAAATTAAGAAATATTCAATATTAATAAAGTTATAATATTTTACATTTTCAAGAAATTTTTACGTTTTTTCTTGACTTTAAAACGCTTTTTATTTATATAAAGAGATAATTGTAAACATTATATTCTATTTATTCCCATATTTTGAGGCTTTTCACACTAAATAAAAGATAGTTTTTTTTTTTTAATAAAAACACCTTAATTGTTATTTAAAAATAAAAATTCCAAATTATGAAATGTGCCAATAATTGACGCCGCTGCCAACAGCATTCTGTTTTATACGAGTGGACTTTTTGTCGCGCGATCTTTTGTCGTTTGGGCTTTTTGTCGGGCGGGCCTTTTGTCGCATTGATCTTTAGCCGCTTGGGCCTTTTGTCGTTGAAACAAATGTCCGTGAATATTTTGTCGAGTCACGCAATAAAACAATTTAACTGGACAACTTGTGAGTGCAGGTTGTGGTTTCTACCACCGAATCAGATTTTGTCCCAAACAGTCTGGGAGTTCCATGATGCCATCACGTTTTACACCGCATTGCATAACTTTCGTAAATAGAAATGTTAAATCAGCGAGGATTCAGCCTGCGGTTAAGCGGACAGGAAAGGAGTGCATTTTTCAAACCAAATTGAATATTCCTGTATTTATTCTAAAAATATAGATTATGTTTTAAATGTGTCATCGTTACCTCCACGAGAATGGTGATGAGTTATGTAAACCGTTATTGTATTTATAATTATTTTTCAATGTTTACCTAACTCAAGAAGGCTTTTGTTATTTTTTATACGTTGTGGCTTGTTATTAGTTATTATTGACTATTAGGTAATCCGTATTTTGAAAACGGTGGCACTTACCAGCGTGACGCAACCGCCCCTTGAGACGACCAGTTGGTGACTGAGTTGACATGGAGAATCAACGTGATAAAGAGAAACCATCAAATGTTCACCGTGTTAGTCGAAACGACTAACAGTAGCCTTCTAGGATTAATTTCGTACTATAGTTTGAGTAGCTTGTTGGTGTGGTGGTCATGACGCTCGTCTAGTGATCCGGTGGTGGCGATTCGAGCCCCGTTTCAGGACACCAGCAAGATAGTCCCATTTTCAAAGCACAGGCTTTAAGTTTAATTAGAAAATAGTAAGAATATTGATGACACGTATTTCGTGTTCGCATCTCTATTTAAAAAAATATTGCTTAATACGTGATTGTACAATTGATTTTATCTTATAAAAATATATGAGTATATCTACAGTCCCTGCGTAACTATCGAATCTGCAAAAACTCGAACATTGTTTTACCATCTGTACCTAACAAAAAAGACAAAAAGAAGGATTTCCTTTATATTTGCTTTTATTAAACGAAAATTCTACTTTTGTTTGGTAGTGAAATAAAAATTAAACTTTTGCAGAATCGACAGTATACATAAAGACTTCGATGTAACAATAACTGTTTTTTATAACATACTTTGCATTGTAATTTCAATTTTATTATCTTTAGTAGGTTGTCGAAGATTTCGAGTTCTCTGTACATTAAATAAATAAAAAATCTCTGTAGTCTTACCATTGCAACTTCCTGTACAGTATTAATAGAAAACCATATTTCATTTCATTCTTTTATCAAAGTATTAGGGTAATTATCCATCTCAAATATTTGTATCAAAACATTATATTTTACAGAGACCTAATTGTTTTCTGGAATACTGATGGTTACTGTTCGATTTGAAAAAAATCAGTTACTAATCATCCATACAATCAGATGAGAATCTCAAAAAACGGTTACACAATCATGTTTAAAATAACGGTTTCACTCATTACTATTACAGAGCAGAATAAGCTTCTCACAATACTGCGTTAAGTATGTAAACTAATAAAATATTAAAAAATATTGATTATATTATTTGTGTATATCTACTTCTTTTATATGAGTAATTCCACCAACATGTTTCAGAAAAACCTTGCCATTGTCGGGGTGTTGTATAACTGTCAATATATCAGAATGAAATGTCTTTTGTTTCTTGTGTTTCTAAATTAGTTGAAAAATTATTTTTAAATATTATTACTGAAGTCCTTGATACTCGCAATTATTGGAAAAAATTTTAGAATTGGGCTAGTAGTTCAATTTAATTGATTATTAATAATATTTTGTTTACTATTACATGCTTTACTAATTTCTAATGATTCTAAATTATTCAATTTCAGACCAAAATTATTTACGTGAAAAATAGAAAGTCCTAAATTTTTATCAAAAACGTGATCATTTTCTAATAAATGATTTGAAAATTCAGAAAAACCACGATTATTCACACATCTTAAATGTTCTTTAACTCTTAAAAATAATAAAATATCGACTTCTATATTGCGGATACAGTTTCCGATACAAATAAAAAGACTCGGCCCTAATTCTGAATCACTTCTCACTTGTTTGGAAGGAAAAACGCAATACATGTCATAAATACATGTATCATGCCGGCCTTGCTTGAATATTTTAAAAATCGCAAAATAACTCAGCATCTTTCCACATTTTATCAAATGGTATAGCATGATGTAGGGTACATGTTTATGGTTTTTAATACGCATTTTAATTGAAGAAAAATTGCGGATAATTGTGATAATGTATCAATCCTATATACCTGTGGAGCTGTACAGCGATACATTGTCAACACACTCACACAATGATACGTCATGACGCGATTCATTTCCTTATCCTTTATGGGCTTATGGCAGACAACAAAAGCGCATTCCATAATTAATCACGCTTCGGTAAAACGCAGCATCTTTCAATACATGAATTAATAACAAGCAAAATACGCAAATATGACAAAAGAAACCCATCGTACGCTTATTGTGTTTTGATTGTATGCAGAAATAAGGTTACCCTTTTTCATATCTGCAGCGCTTCGCGTGCAAGCGCGCTCCTTAAGGCTCACCAGAGTGCAGCGGAACGAGCGGGGTGTTTATTAATAAAAGCTCCGGAGATGGCCGAAGTTTTACGGAAACGCCCGATCGCTTGGGTTTCTCAGAGATCAACCGATAAATTGAAGAGATCACAAAATTGCTTGCTATGGTGGTCCCTGTTTATGAAGATTTATAATATGACAACCTCAATTAGAATATTTTTTGTTAATTTAGAAGCAAAAGCATTATTTTGTGTGTTAAGGGAGTATTACAGTTGCGAGATTTTAAAATAAGATTATTCAGTCATGGAAAAAGTGTTATTAATTTACAAACATTTTAATGCTCGCACTGATAAATTCTTCTCCGGTAGTGTTCTTTATACAAATTTTTGTACTGTTTCCTGTATGTGATAGAATTGTAAAACTTAAAAAAAAATTAACCCATAAAAAACAAGTTTTTATTATACTCCCTTTCTCATTGAATCAGGTTTCGTGCCTACTGCACGCGTCGGGGTCATTATTCGTTTGTATTGATACCAATTTGAAAAAAAAACCATTAAAATTTCGAAAATTATATTATCATTATTAAATTTTTTAAACGAAAATTTGTTACATCATTTTTGTCGTCGCCACGAGTCTGCCTGCAAAGTTTCAGCACGATTGGATCACGGGAAAAGGGTTAAAAATCGATTTAAAGTTTTTCCGGCAGACAACAAACCGAAGACGCTACGAGTTAAAAGAAAGGGAGTAAAAAGCATCATAGGATACTATTCATCTGAGTTTTAACAATAGACACTTTTTTTTTTATTCAATATTCAGTTCAGTTCATCAATATTCTTACTATTTTCAAACTAAGCCAAAGGCTTGTGCCATGAAAATAGGACTGTCTTGCTGACCTCCTAGAATAACTTTCGAATCCGCGACCCCTATGAGTAGATAATCTAAGCAAGTCTTTTAACCACTAGATCAAAATTGTTGTTTATTGCCAAATAATGGACATTGCTGATTTTTCTATTTATTATTTATATTAAGCTTATTTGATATTAAGTAATAGAACATATGATATAATAATAATATTAAGCCTAACTAAACTATGTATTGTATAAAACAGAATAGTTGGATATTCCTGTCTTTGTTATGATGTTTCAGTCTAAAATCTACATCAACTCACACTTCAGTATGAAGCGGCCATTTTATCACCTGACAAATCTTTGGAGATTGATTTGCTGAAGTGAATATTGCTGCCTTTGTTTTTTCCACTCTGAGGATATTGCTGTCTTTGCTTTTAATGGTAATTTGGAAAGGGACAGAGCTATTTTTCCTATAAATCTAAATATAACTATGAATTTCGAATTCGGTACATTCTTAATTAATTATCCTCGGAGACTGCATTCGAAATTTTTTTTTTGAAAATTGCTACCTTTGATTTGATACCCCCTCATTTGATTGCTTCAGAAAGTGAATATAAATATTTATTGAATATTAAATTCAACATATTTCTACATTTCTGTATTAGGAAAATGAAATTCCGATTCTACGTCGCAGTGATTCGATATTACAGCAATTCAACTGTCTGCACCAATGTCATACTTGCAATTTGCGTTCGATTACTATCCAATAACATACCTACATAATAGGATTCTCGAGTTTCTTTGTCAGCAATCGATGGCTTTGCATTATAAGTATTTGTGTTGAAAATATAATGTCAGTATATGGTATTTCCATTTATTTCAATGTCATAAAAGGCGGTTTTGCAAAACTAAAAATATTGCATAATATTAATATTTTAAATATTTAAAGCATTAACTTTGCGGTTAGACATAATAACAGTGTTAGTTAAATTAGTATAAACCACTACCAGACTATAGGTCTACCGGTTTCGAGACGTATAGGACTAACTAGCTAGAGAACGATTAGGAATCTACGAGGGAGGAAGAGTGAGAGGGGGCGGGGTCTAAAATGGGTGTTATTTGGTAAATTAATAAATTATAGTGTTGTGAACATAGTGTTGGTCCTGACGAAGAGAGGGGTACGTCTCGAAACCGGTAGACCTAAAATCTGGTTGTGGTTTATAATAATTTAACTAACACTCTGTTAAAAATGTTGCATTTTTTTTATTGAAAATACATTTTGATGGGATGTTGTAATTTAAGAACGTAGTTCTATATGAATTTATAAAAAAAAAGATGAATCAGTAGAAAAGGTATTACGAAAAAGAAAATATTTATGGAAAACACATAAATTTGTTTCCGTTGGGATCCAATTCCCGATCTATTTCTTACGTGAAAGTTTACGAATAATTTCAGATTTACGTAGTCTTCTGTAAATGATATTTTCAAAGAGCTTTCAACTTTAGATTGTGAAATGAGTGCTAAAATTCGAGCTCAGAGATGCTATAAATCAACCATTTTATAATATCAAATTTATTAATCAATCAGAAAAGACGTACAGAAAAATCAAATCGACGGAAAAATAATTGGCTGCTTACTTATTTTTTACAAAACTTTGAAGTATCGTTGCAGTAACTTATAACGATTATGAAAAATTCTTTCGTTTCAAAAATGATAAACAAAATAATAAAAACCCTGAAAAAATTCCAATTGGAATGTTTTCCTATTGGAATGGGAAGATTTTGTCATTCTATTTGACTTGTATTAAAGGGAATGAATTTTTCATATTAGATATAAGTTACTGTAATGATAGTCCAACGTTTTGCAAAAAAACAAGTCAGAAATATTGAAAAAAATGCAAACTTTGATGTCGCATATATTGGGTTATGGTTGCTTGAACAACATCAAGGCAGGAATCTACCTGTAAAGTATTGTGGATTAACTTTGTTACACCTGTATAAAATTATGTTATTATCTTCTAATTGTTAATGCACACCTTATTGGCTTGCAATACTTGACCACATCATCAAACTTAAAGACCACACCAGCCCTGATGATGGACCTCGCAATGGGATCCGAAATATCGGCTTGAAAGTCGTACAAACACGGCAGAATAATCCAGAAAAGCCGTGAAAGGCTGAGAACGCTTTTGTACCCGATCAAATCGACAGAAGAAAATAGTACTTTCTATTTCGCGAACAAAAAATATTTATTAGGTAAGGTTAGGCTAAACAAAATTGCAGTATGTGCCTTCAGCACACTTACATAATGTTGGATCCTCGTCCCTTTGTTTCGTAGGGCAGTTAAAAGTACTGCACTTCTGCTTAACAGGTCAGAATTTGTGAAAGAAAAAAAAATGTAAATTTATATTTAACATTTTCGTCCCTTGATTTGATTGGATACTTTTTTTTAAAGATTGCGAAAGAGTATTTTCAATATTTCCGTTACCATTTTTAATTCATTAATTTATGTAAAGCTCTTTGAGATGAGATAAGAGACGATGATGATAATATCTTATTCATGCAATTACTTATTCATTGATGATGTGTCAACCCGGTCAATACAGTCACTTTTCAAATAGGTACTCTTACCTTTTATGGTGGATTCTTGTAATGTCCAGTTCTTGACTTCATCGATGTCTATGGAGAAGCACGTA
>JADDOH010019583.1:0-21767 GCA_016648135.1 Agrypnia vestita | reverse complement strand
AAAATAGGGTCGCTCAGGTGGTTTGGGCATGTTGAGCGAATGAATGAGGAAAGAATGGTAAGAAAGATATATGATGCAAGTGTTGACGGCGCCAGAAAGAGAGGGCGACCACGGAAGACGTGGCATGACCAGATTAACCAGATACTGGAAGATGGTCCTGTTAGAAGCCTGAACAACCGTCGAGCTTGCATGCGAAGATGTATGAATGTAGACGAAGCGAAACTTGTATGTCAGGACAGAAGAGTATGGCGCTCTATCCTCTCTGCCTACCCCCACGGGGAAACGGCGTGATGGTAAGTAAGTAAGTAAGTAACTAAGATTAAGTTTAACTAAGAAGATAAATTATAAATGTCTCACAGAGATAATGCTATTTATATGGGAAAGTAATTATGGAAGTCTTTGCCTTAAAGCTGGCTTAAGGAATCACCATGTTACGTTTATCAATTCCACTAAAGATCCACACATCTATAAGATGTTGAAAAGTTGTATAAATGTTATTTATGTATGTCATTTACATTATATGATACAACTGCGTTATCGACACCTATAGTTGAAATTTGTCATTCCCGTGAAATAATCTACAGATGTCGCCACTTGTAAATGCAACTTTTATATTTTTGACTAGAGTATGAAATAATATTATTTTTAATATAGAGATATATAATATATTCATTTGAATTACTTACTTAACCGATTTCTTCACAACCATTTATGGGAGTAAACATTTCATTGAAATTTCATGAAATAATTAATATCTGCTGAATGCTGAAATCCTTTCTATGAATTTCATAGTTTGACGCAAATTCCATAATGCTGAGTACATAACAGGAGAAAGTGCACATAAGCGACTGAGTGCTATTGAATGATTTAGTTATTCGAAGTTCAAATCCAAGCATTCTAAGTGCTTTATGATCAATCGTGGGGTAAAAAAAGACAGAGCACTATGTGCAAATCAATGCATTGCAGTGTCGGATTTTTTTGATGCTTCCATTTTCATTTAGTGAGCTTATCTGAAATTCATTTTTGCTCAAAATCAGTACTGTATGTAAAAAAATTGCTTACAAGCAATAAATAACCTTATATGTGGGGTATAAAAGCAAAGGCAGCAGTATCCAAAAAGAAATTGAATGCATTTCTCGATTTTTTAATGTATGAATTTTATAGGAAAAATAGCCTATACATTTATGGGAAACACGATTTTGGAAGGGATAGATATTAGGTCCTTACATATGAAATTGGCGTTTAGTATGGGAGGAACATAAAGCTGATTTTTTTTATTATAATATATTTATTTAATCAAAGTATGTACCATTGCTATCTATGCACTTTTGCCATCTCATAGGTAGTTCATCGATCCCTTTACTAAAAAAACCATTCGGACGGGAATCAATAAAATCTTTGAAGGCGGTTTGGACTGCCCCATCGGAGTTGAATTTTTTCCTTTGCAAGAAGTTATCCAAATTTCGAAAAAAATGGTAATCTGTTGGGGCAAGGTCCGGAGAGTACTGTGGATGTCTTAGACATTCCAATTGAAGCTCCTCTAATTTGGTAGCCGTCTGTTGTGCAGTGTGTGGTCTAGCGTTATCATGAAGCAGCAGTGGCCTAGAACGATTAACCAGCCTCGGTTGTTTAGCAGCTAGCTTTTCCATCATGTTTTGCAGTTGCTGACAATAGACATCTGCCGTAATCGTCTGGCCAGATTTAAGAAAGCTGTAGTGAACGACACCAGCACTAGTCCACCAAACGCTCACAAGTAACTTTTTTGGAGTCAATTTTCGCTTGGGGCATGGTTTGGCTGGTTCGGCAGGGTTCAGCCATTGCGATGAGCGCTTCCGATTATCGTACAGGATCCACTTTCATCACAGGTAATGATTCGATTTAAAATCCCTTCATTATTGTGCCGGTTGAGTAATGCAACGCAGCAGTCAACGCGCGTTTGTTGATTTGCTTCACTCAATTCGTGAGGTACCCACTTTTCAAGCTTTTTCACCTTACCAATTTGCTTCAAGTTGATTAAAACAGTTTTATCACTAACACCGCAGCCTGCAGCTAACTCGGATGTGGTTTGCGATGGATCCGCTTCCACAATAGCCTTCAATTCCTCATTATCAACTTTGGTCTCCGGCCGTCTACGGGGCTTGTTCTGCAGGTCGAAATTTCCAGAACGAAAACGTTGGAACCAAAAACGCACTGTGTTTTCTTTTGCGGTACCGTCGCCATACACATCATTAATCCTTCGAGCCGTTTCTGCAGCACTGGTGCCACGGTGGAACTCGTACTCGTAAATAACGCGATATTTCAAGTTTTTCATTTTGTAAACTGAGTGACGCAAAGAAAAAAACAATTGAGGAAAAAACAAATGAATTATAATTTTCAAAACACAAATACATGAGTAAATAGCTGTATAAACTTGGATTTGGAATTTCTCACCAAAGAGAAGATATTTGAGATCAAATTTGCCAGTACGGCAAAACGCCAATTTCATATGTAAGGACCTAATATATAAAATCTAGAATTCAGTACAATTTAAATAATTAATGCTTTGCTTTTATTACCCAAATATATTGTATAATGAAACAAAGTTCGTAAATTTTTAGTTTCATACTTTTTAGGATGGAGCGAAAGACAAACGTGTGGTGGTTTTCGTACTGCACACGGGCAATAATAAAAATAAATACCAAACCATTTCAATTTTTTTTTGATTTTTTGTTAGAATTTTTTAAAATGTGAACAAAAGGCTCTCCTAATCAAAGCTTGAAAGGTTTGCAATGACAAAAATAGAGACGTGATGATTATTTAACTCGAGTTTTGAGAGTTTCACAATCTGTCTTCAACATCTTTAACGCCAAATCCATGGATAATAAAGAGAGAGAATTTGAAAATGAAGATATTTTCATAAATTTAAGAAGCATTTTATCAAAATTATATTTTCAATCAAAGAGTAGCTTGTTGGTCTTGTGGTTAGAACTCTCGCCTCGTGATCCAAAGGTCGCGGATTCAAACCTCACTTCAGACCAGCATGTTAGTCCTATTTTCATGGCATAAGCGTTTAGCTTAGTTTGAAAATAGTAAGAATATTGATGTGCCACGTATTCCGGGTTCGCACCTCTATTTAAAAATAAAATATATTATACAATCTTCATTGTGTCTAGAAAATCAATTATAAATACGTTTATATCAATTAATGTATATTATTGATGGATTTGGTGTTAATGTAATTGAGATTATTTATAATAGTCATTAAATTTGGTGAAAAACGTAAACTATTTTACCTCTGGGTGATTTTTATTATAATTAAATAATAAACTTAAGTTTTGAGAGTTATAGAATCTCTCATCTATTTAAGCCATTTCAATGCAGCGGTTTTGCTTTTGAACCTCTCAGTTCATATATTTCAAAGGAAATTGACAAATCACTTCGATGAATTAAGTTTCCTGCACCGTAATACACTGGAAGACATAACATATAAATTAAATTATATTTCGATTATATTTAAGCCATCCACATAATAGCCATCCGTTACATATTAAGTAATGTTAATTTACTTTACAATCGTATATACAAAATATTAATTGACCTATTCATCTTCGTATCTGAATTAACTTTGCTCACCTGTACAGAAAAGCGCCGTTTGCTGTAGTAAAGTAGAAATTTAGTGTAGCGAGCTGAATAACGAATAACGTATTTCATTTGCTGAAAAAACTCTCGAAATAGGTACTCGTATTAAGCTTAGCTTCCTATTTGTAAATGAATTTAATTTTATTATTTATTTATTTTTGAAGAAATAATTAAATAACATGACAATATTATACAAAGGAGAAAATCTAATTTATAAATGTTTATAAGCCTAAACATTTACCGTGTAATGAGGTATTTTCATTAGTTTTTTTGTGAGTTAATAACATAAATGTTTTGAGTGAGAGTGTTTTTTTGCTTCGAGCAGTTATCTACGCATAAAATGAAACATTACTATCGTCTCCTGTATCACCGTTTTGGAAGAATTAATAGTTGTTCAACAATCTACCGTATTTTTACCGAATCCAACTTGATTCCATGTTAATCTACCTAGCTAAATAATTTTTCTTACAGATATATCATTTACGAAAGACTATATGAGTCTAAAATTACTGGGACAAATGCGGTAACGTTGTTTCCAGGTGAGGTAAAAACATACATGTATATCCCGGTAATGACCACATATTTCTTTATTAATTTAAATTGTCGCTTTCATTGTAAGAATGTATATTATAATAAATAAATTAAATTAAAATGTCCGACCCACTCATCTTTACAAACTTACAATAAATCTATATAATTAAATGTTAAATGTTGTAATGGTGATGTATGAAAGTGTGTGTGTGTGTGTGTGCGTGTGCGTGGCGTGTGTGTGGAGGGGGGGCGTGTGTGTGCGTGAGCGCGTATGCATTCTGCATTAGCACATGTTTTGTTTTAAGTATATGAAAGATGATGTATATATTTTATCTATAACTAGATTTTTTTTAATTTAATTTATGGTACAAATACAGTTCTTATTTATACATTTTTTTTAAATACTTGGTAGTCATGTAGACTTCATCAGTAAAGAGAAGCTCTTAAGTCTGATGAGGGAGCCACAGTTCTTATTCTTTATTATAATATATAGGTACATAGTATGTACAAGATATTTATTAATACAGTAAAATAGGTAAATTGATAATGAAAGTATTGGAGTTATTTTGAAAAAAGCTTTTGGTTTAAACAACTTTCTAATTGATAAAAAAAAATTCTCCAAATAGTTTAAAAAAATAAATATTGGTTCTACTAAATTTCGTCTTCATAAGAAATGTTGTTATCGTTAAAAAATTAAAAAAATATATAGCAACGCCGCATCAGTAGGTAACAATATTGCATTTTCCTCACAAACGGAAGACGTTTTGACTGCAATATATGCCGCTTAACATATTCCGAACACATCCGCACGCCAATTTGCCATTCAACCATATTCCGATTACGTAAGGTTTAGCCGGTTAAATAAAATTGCGGAAAATAATATTTGGCCCGCTGCCACGCGGCTCCTGCAATCAATAACCGCGCGGAGTGAACACACGTGCCCCCGTGTATCTGCGCGGATTTTAAAAGAATTTCTAAAGCTCAAAATCCTATGCAGCTTTAAAGGTAATGTTTAACCAGCGAGCGGCGCCCTGCACGCTGTCGCCGGCACGCATACCGTCGCGACGCCGGCGCGTCCAAGGAATTTCTGTGCGTTTGCTCGGGTGATTGGAACAAATGTTACATTTTTTAATTTTAATAACAATAATAATAATTGAATCATTCTATTCAAATGTCTTTGGTGTCCATTCTGTCATACTCAGTGTGGACACCCTACTCTTAACTTTTTACACAACACTATTCGAGAATACATTATTGTCACCTGCATTTGCACAAATACCCAACTGCCGAAATCAGGTCATAATTCATTGCTAATTAAACTTCATTTCTTATTACTATTTTATATACACAAACATTCATTTAATTTTCTTGTATAGGTATATACCTAAATATACTTTTAACTGTGCTATTATATATACATTTTGTTACTATCCATGCATAAGATTTTTCATATATATTAGTTTACTTTCACTATTGCTTTTGTATTATACAATATATACTGTTCTTATTTTCCACACTTTATATTTATATACTCAATTAATTAATTAATTAATATTATATTGTAGTTATATAGTACTTTGTTTTACATCTTTATTATTTTTTGTTCTCACTATATTGTTCAGCTGCTCATCTCGGCACAGGTTCTTCCTAGTGAGATGAGCGGCTCCATCTCCTATGTCATGTAAGAAGATGAAGATGAATAAATAAATAAATAAATAAATAAATTATATAGCGCCGTTTTTGTGAGTAATCACCTCAAGGGCGCTTCACATAAAAAAAATACATTACAAAACAACTTACTGGCTAAAAAACTTATTTCATCATCATCATCATCATCAACATGAGAGAGTACGGGCATTATCTTTGAATTTACCCAACCGAGTTTCTCCAGGTATGTTTGGCTACAATAGTCTACATACCAGAAGGAATGTGTATTTGATTACACATTTTTATCGATTGTTGCGCGGTATGATCGATGATACTGAAATTATGCAGAGTATTGGTTTGTATGTTCCTGATTACCTTAGACATTGTCAGCATAGATTGTTTCACATTCCAATATACAAGACCAACCTGCCAATGGTTATGCCTGTTGGAAGCGCTACAGCGATGCTGAGTAAAATTGCTTTAGGTAATGATATATTCCATGTATCTGAAGGGGTTATCCGAAGCAGGATTCTCCTAAACCTTTGATATGAATAAATTTATATACGTTTGATATTTTGTTGTTTTTGTATTATCTCACTTGTTTATAATGTTTACGAATTAAACGTATGTTTGTAATGTAAATATTATATTAAAAATAAATAAATTTAAAATTAAGAATTGAAATTGAAAATCTTCGTCACTCTTGGCTCTACAACCCCTGGTGATCCTAGGTCTCTTCAAGAGTCTATTTTTTCATCCAAAATGTATTACATCCAAAAAACTTATTAACAATTACTTATTCACTAGATGACATGCAAAAAATGGAATTAACTTTTATAACCATAATAGTTTGGAGTGCCAGGAAGAATTAAATGTTTTCTCGGAGTGCATGCTAGCACTAGCACTCCTAGGAGTGTGAAACATTAGGTTGTGTGATAACAGTCTGATTCCATAGGTTTTTATATAACTTTGCCTTTAGCTGTTTTTTGAACTGTGGTAAGCTGTCTGTTTTTCTCAGTTCATTAGGTGGTTTATTCCACAACTTCGGTTCGGCCACCGTGAAAAAACGGTCACCGAAATTTGTTTTGTCGACGCGATTTACTTCAACTAACCTACTTTTATTTAGATGTTGATGCTGAGCGAAGTGTAAGTTGTCTATCATTTGCGGAAAATGAAGGGTCATGTTGTAAATAGCCTTGAATATTGTGAGGCATAACTTATATTCAATCCTCTCGGGACATTTAAGCGAGGTTTTGAAGATGATGTAAAATATGCGCAGACTTTAAAACGTTTAATTAAAATTTTCAGCTAACAATGTGTGAATATGTATTAAAACACAACATATATACCACCTATACACAACATTTTATATTGTAATGGTGTTGTTTTATGTATGCATGTGTGTGTGTGTGTACGTGCATATAGAGAGATTCTTAAACTATAAGAACTGCGTATAATTGAGGGTTTCTGAAACGACTTGAGCAATTTGGAATGTTTTAGAATCATTAGAAAGAACTTGAAAACGCCAGAAAGATCAAGAATTCTTTAATTAATACGCGGCAGAGAACGCTGTGGCAACAGGTGTTATTCTGATAAGTGATATATGCAAATGTGGTAGGTACCTACGTGCGGAATTTTCGATAGAAAATCGGACGAAGCAAAATAGGTGTGCCAGAACGGGAGATTGTGGAATTTTTACCTATCTTCCTACTCCTGCAGAGAAATGGTGTGATAGCTAGTTTCTTAGTTGAATCAAGTTGAGGATTCATAATTGTAATCATTGTTTTTATGCCTTAAAAAACTCTAGAAATCTAATTTCCTGTCAAACATTATAATATACCGCACAATAAAATACCCTTCTGTTATACATATATGCACGTGAGAGATATGAGAGATACGAGACTCTTTACATATCCACGACTCTTATACACATGAGAGACGTGGATGTGTAGAGAGTTGAATAAACAGGTAAAATAGTGAAGCATCGTGGTTGTCCGCTGCTGTGTTTTATTGCTGTATATATTTATATTAATACTGGATAGCGTTTGCACAAGACCCCAATTGGAGATTTAACACAAAAAAAATTGAATTGAATGTAACTTCATAATAACTCATTCCGTTATCAAAATTATTGTGATTAAAAATTGATATTAAATAAAATGAAAACTGGTTTTTGCATAAAATACTCTGAATTAGATTTTTTTAATATTTCAATTTAATGAAAATTAAAATGTATAAGTGCATCCATTACTCTATCATATATGTCGTTGGTAATAATCATTAATTAAAATACATACACAATTCTCTATGCAGCAATGTCCATCACTAACGCTACCAGATAGCTCAAAAAATGATGAGGTATAAAAAGAAAAAGTAATGCATAGTTCTCTATTTTACAATATTCGTCACTAAGGCTACTAAGACACTTAATGGCGCCATTTTTGTGGCCTCATTATGCAGCCGAAATATATTATTTAAATATAATGTGTCGCTGTATATATACTAAATCCTATGTGCCGTTTTTTAGTACATTCTGAGATGAACGAATCAATTTGTCATTTTTTCAAATAAATTATGAAATATCTACTCAAAAAAAATATTGCCGTTCATTTGGAAAGTCTGACTAGTAATTATTTAAAATCATCATTCTTGGCACTACAACCCTTGGTGGGTTTTGGCCTCCTCAAAACTTTTCCTCCACTCATCTCGGTCTAGTGCCAGCTCTCTCCAGTTTCAAAGCTCTAAGGCAGAGATATCTTTGAGGACATTGTCACTCCATCTTAATTTTGGCCTTCCTAAGCTCCTTCGCCCTATTGGTCTTGAGTTCAGCAGGGACTTTGGTGCTTGATGCTCGGACATTCTCTCCACATGACCCAGCCACCGAAGTCTTTCCAGTTTTATAAATTTCATGAAGTTTGGCTCCTTAAAAAGAGTATAGAGCTCATTGTTGTAACGTCTGCGCCAAAGTTCATTTTCTAGAGCCGGTCCGAAGATAAAACTCAAAATTTTCCTTTCAATAACGTCCATTGCTCGCTCATTCCTCTTAGTTAGTACCCACGTCTCAGCTGCGTACGTGAACACTGGCCTAATGAGCGTTTTGTATACTAATATCTTGGTGTTTCTGGACAGCAGTCTGGATTTTATCTACGTTTATAGGCGGAAAAAACAGCGATTTGCGCTCACTATGCGATTCTGGATCTCCTCTGTAGTTTTATTGTTGCTTGTTATCAGGGATCCTAGGTATGTAAATCTTGGTACCGTTTCAAAATTTTGACTTCCACACGAGAGAGTTGGGATTTGTTGGGTGCATCCTACGGCCATGTATTTGGTCTTCTATTGTTTTTCAATGAGACCCATATTTTTGGCAGAACTTTCAAGATTTATGAAGGCATTACATAAAGCATCGGGAGTTTTCGCAATTATGTCGATATCATCATCGTAAGCTGATAGTTGCACAGAGTTGTCAAATATCGTTTATAAATCTAGTCTGTGCAATTATTTTTAAAACAGCTTTATTCGTCCATCTCAGAATGTACTTAAACGTCATATAGGATTAATTATATATACAGCGATGATATGCGAAGATATTAGAAGCAAAAAAGTACAATTCTATGTTTTATAATGTCCAATACTAACTTATCAAGACGCAACGCTACTCTAGACAGCTCTGTTCTCACAGCCTTAACTGGCGACGGAAATATGTAATAAAAGGACCTAGGTACGATATTTTTGACAGATTGTAGTTTGTCAACTTTTGATTTACTTGAAAATCCATTTCTTATCTGCATCATTATTGGGCGCGGCCTCGACGATATTTCATCTGTGATGTCACCATCCAGTAATCTAATTTTTTGTGTTACTATCACACCGCCTCCTTAATGATTATTAATTGAGGGTTCGGAACCCGGCTCAGCGGCCCGGCGCGACCCCACGTCTTCTGATGGATGGCGCCACGACCCTTTAGCGCCGCCCCGCTACCCAAATTATATTATAATCAATTTCATATATTATTATTATTATTACTGAAAAATACACTTCGTCCATGAAGAATAAAATTCTAAAACGAAAAATTTCAAGATATTTAGTTTTAAGATTTTTAAAAATTTTCGATTAAAAATGAAAAAAAACTAACCCATAAAAAGTTTTTACAATACTCCCTTTCTCATTTTCTGGTTTCGTGTCTGCCATATGCGTCGTTATCTCCATACGTCTTACTGAATTGTATGAAAAAACCATTAAAAATTTGAAAAATCCAAAATTATGCTATAATTATTATTTCTTTTTAACGAAAATATGATAGATCTTCTTGATCGTCGCCACGAGTCTACTTGCAAAGTTTTAGCTCCATTGTATCACGGGAAAAGGGTTGAAAATCTATCCAAAGTTTTTTCGTCAGACAAGCAGACAAGCAGACGTCACGAGTTAAAAGAAAGGATGTAAAAATACTATCACGTGGCGTGGTTGTGCGAGGTCAATGAAAACACAAAAAAATAAGTAGAGATTTATTTATTAATAATTAATTAATTATTCAATGTATAAAGCCACTTAACCCTTAAATGCATGATTTTTTATATTTTTATGAAAAAAATGCTTTATCAAATGTCTGTATATTTAGATAACGGGAAAAATAATTTTAAAAAATCTCGTACGTTTCTCATATTATTTCTCATCATTTCTCATGTAAAAAATCTCATACATTTCTCATTTCTTATATTATCACAAAATCTCATATTTCTTTTGACAAATAAAAGTACCTAATGAAAAAAAAATCTTTTGCACAAATTATATTTATATTTTTACATATATTATATGTATTCTCCAATGTCAATGAATATCAAAAAAATATATATAGGTAGGTACCTACCCATAAAATGCGAAAATTTAAAAAGTTTCACTAAAATCCCGCGTGCTCAGCAAACATTAGTAAATGACGTCGCCGAAGTCAATGAATATCAAAAAAATATATATAGGTAGGTACCTACCCATAAAATGCGAAAATTTAAAAAGTTTCACTAAAATCCCGCGTGCTCAGCAAACATTAGTAAACGACGTCGCCGAAGTCAATGAATATCAAAAAAATATATATAGGTAGGTACCTACCCATAAAATGCGAAAATTTAAAAAGTTTCACTAAAATCCCGCGTGCTCAGCAAACATTAGTAAACGACGTCGCCGAAGTCAATGAATATCAAAAAAATATATATAGGTAGGTACCTACCCATAAAATGCGAAAATTTAAAAAGTTTCACTAAATCCCGCGCGCTCAGCAAACATTCGTAAACGTCGTCTCCGAAGTCAATGAATATCAAAAATATATATATATGTAGGTACCTACGCATATAATGCGAAAATTTAAAAAGTTTCACTAAAATCGCGCGCGCTCAGCAAACATTCGTAAACGACGTTATAAAACGACAAATTTAATATTATTTTGCGGGAAACAATATTTGAAGGAACAATTGTTGTTTTCCGAAATCGAATCCAATCGCGGGGACAAACAATGTGGACAGGCGCAAAGCCGAAGGTAGCGCGCGCGGACGCCAGCTCGTAGAGCCTTGCGGACGCAGAGACATCGACGCCGCACCCACCCTTAGTCGGATATTAAATAAACATAAAAGTATGACGACCCCTTGGGAGATACATTTATTGCAATAAAACGCTTTCTCATATCTGTGTATGTAGCATCCCTCGCCCATTTCGAAAGCGCAAAAAACAAAATAAAAAGGCTTTGTAAAAAGGTCACAGCAATATTTCAATAATTTGCTATATGCATGTGGAAAAAATCAGTGGGCCCTGAAGGGAAACCACTTTAAATCCTCAAGATAGATTATTTTACTTAAAAGTATCATTCCTTTATTTTTAAAAAGAAACAAAACTGCATTCAAGTATTTTTTTAAATTCGCTTGCCTCACCCGGGAATCGAACCAGCTGAAAATTCAAAAAATAAACACTCTCTGTTTTATTCTACTAATCGATAGGATCAATGTTTAGGATAAAATCTCTCAAATAATTTTCTTACTTTATCATCTATTCTAATACGAAGGACATGTATTATGTAACATTATTACCTAGAAAGACATTGATACTTGAACTATTTATATATTTTTTCGAAAAATCTGTGAATGCAGTTTTGTTTCTTTTTAAAAATAAAAGAATGTTTAAGTAAAATAATCTATCTTAAGGATTTAAAGCGGTTTCCCTTCAGGTCCCATCGATTTTTTCCATCCTCTATATACAATAATAAGTCTTGAATTGGCGTTAACTTTGTGGAATGACATTATAATTATATATAAATAGATCACTTGTCTAAGACCACTAATGAGTCTAAGACTACACTGTTTACATCATCACCCGTTGATGACAACATCGGTAGTTGTCGAAACTAGTCGTGTAGTCTTAAACTCTAGTGGTCTTAGACAAGTGATATTTTTATATATAATCTTTATGCTTGGTCAGAATAGTTTAGAGATTAGAAGGAATGTGATTTGATTACGCGTTTTGTATCGATTGTTGCACGGTGTAATCGATAATCTTGAGATTAAGTAGAGTTTGTATTTTCCTGACAATAACCTAAAACAGCATCACTATAGATTGTTTTTACATTCTAATATACAGTACCAACCTGCCGATGGTTATGTTTGTTGGATAAGCTACCGCCACGCCAAACAATATCATTTTGAACATCGATGTGTTCCATATTTATGAGAGGCTTTTCTGAAGCAGGATTCTCCTGCATCTTTGATGTGAATTATTTAATATATGTTTTAATTAAAATTTTATAACATTTACAACTTAAATGTATGCTTGTAATATAAATGTTGTATACCAATACATAAATCAAATTGCATTGGATTGAATCTCCATCAGGCATGTGAGCTGATCAATGCTAATTTTCAACTCTTTTATCTATCATGTTTCTACCTGTTTGGCTACCATGTTTCAATTTTTTTCATTACCAGCTCACATTACATATACTTACTAACTAACTAACCATCACGGAAACGGCCCAGAGGAGTAGGCAGATATAATAGAACGCCACACTCTTCTACCCGGCACACCATTTTTGCTTCGTCCACTTTCATACATATTTTATGCACGCTTGTTCAAGCTTCTAATCGAACCATCCTAGCATATTTAATTTATCTGGTCATTCCAGGTCCTCCGCGGATGCCCTTTGTTTCTGCTGCTTTCAACACTCGTCCTATAAATTTTCTATACCATCCTTTCCTCGCTCATCCGTTCTACATGGCCAAACCATCTCAGCGACCATTTCTTCAGTTACATTCATTTTTTGACAATTTCAGGTTTCACTTCCATACGTCAGAGTTGACACCAGAACTCAATTTGTTATTTTCTAATAATAATAATAACATAAAATGTGGGGTATAAAAGCAAAGGCCAAATATCTAAAATAAATTAATGCAGTACCGAGTATTACTAATTTATAATATACTGGATTTGAGATTTTATAGGAAAAATAGTCTATTAATTTACAAGAAACATTATTTTGGAAGAGATATACACATAAAAACCAGATGTCAGTTCATTTTAAATAAGTAATCCTCGGTGACTGAATAGAAAACATTTTTTTTTTGTATATTGCTGCCTTTTATTTATACCCCACATATGTATATCTTATGTATAGTAGTCGGCAAACATCTTGAAATTTTACGGCGTAGTGGGGGGAAGTTTGCGCATGTACCATTCCACCAACGAGACCCAAATTTTGTCTTCTGCGTATTCCCCCACTACGCCAAAGAATTTCAAAAAATTTACCGGCAACTGTATCTGCTTATGATAATTTTATCAATTTTATTAATAAAAAAATATTCTATCATATTCTTTTATATTTTATACAACGCTTGTAGTATAACTCGATATATGTATACTTTTAAGAAATATGTAGGACTGCACTAACCTTCCCACATTCTGGAATAAATGTATAAATGAAAAAAATTAGCTCCCCATGTATCATATCATCATACAAACAATTATTTTGACTTCAAATAACATTGACCCTTGATTTAATCTATTATCTTTAATAAACACTGCTACTTGCTAGCTAAATTGCAAAAATCTCTCTCTAAGGCCGTATTTCCATTCTCGTAGTATCGTGGGTCAGGCAGAAAAGAAAACTTTTGACGCGGGTCTAGCAACTGGCAAGATTCCTGGCAGGTTGCGGCCGGTCCGTGCTCGCATATGGTGCGATGGGTTATCCGCAATTTCCTCCCAGCACTAAACGAAAATAACGCCAAGTTTCTGAGGATTCGGAAAAGTAAAAAGGAGAATTGCCGCCAGATCAAATAAGTTTGGATAATCTGCGATATTTGTTTAAATAAAGCCAGCCCGTTAAGGGGCGGCGAGATTTGAAGAAAGCGGTTGTCGGGGAACCCTCGCGAGTGGGAGATCAGCACAAGTTCAGCTTCGATTATGCTCAAATATGTGCTCGTATATGCTCAAATACAACTGTGCAGAGACATTTCATTTTATTTAAACAATAATTTTTTCACTTTTTTCCATGGATAATAAATGTTAATAACAGTGTCAATTCACATTTTTAATGACAAATTTAGAGTCTTCTTCTCTAGCGGCCTCATGACAGAATTCCATAACCGCAGTCGCAACACAGCGCCATTCATCCCAATGCTTTTGAATATAATGCGGAGTAGTCCACGGGATGCGGATGGTTTTAAATAAATCAATTAACTCCATTAGCTTTTATGTAAACATTATTTATTGATATTGAAATAAAGTTAAACAAATGTATGCAATTTTGAAATGTCTATGTGCAGAAAATTATATCACTCAAATGATAACTTGAACTACGATTACTCAACATCTGGATTAGTATATTAGAAAAAAAACAAATTATCCCAAAAAAAATACTATTTACACAAACGTTAAAAACCTATTAGAGCCAAACAATTTTCCAATCCTATCAAACACAGGCAGAATTCTAAGCAGTAATACAAATTAACCTAATTATTCAAATTAAATGTACCTTGCCCTGAATTTTCGGCCTTAAATGTCGTGTTTTCACGATAGTATAGATGCGTCGAAGACCCCCCCCCCTCTCGAAGATGAGTAGTGCAATTTTCTCGAAACGTCAAGAGTACTGTAAGTAAGATAACCGAGAAAATTAAGCTATTATATATACAGGATGTGACCGAGCTAGTCCACAATACTATACAAGTGAATTTTTTCCTCGATTATAAGTCGAAAATTATGGAGTTATGCAATATCAATGTTTGAATTTTTTTTAAATATTGCTTATTTCTTCATCTTTTTCTTCCTTGTACTACCTAACTCATTGCTTAGGTAGGCTGTTGGGTTCGTCTTATTTCATTTTAGGGCTATATTTTCTTCGGTTATGGGTATTGTTTTCAACTAGGCCATCTCTCTGTAGAATTTTGGAGTATCCAGAAGTATTGTTTATTTGGTTTTCGTATATTGGTAATGAGACAAACTTATGTCAATGTCAGTAAACAAATCATTGATGATTCAGACATTCTCACTATGGGAGAGCGTAGTCCAAAATAAGTTTACTAGTTCGATTATTGAAAGAGGATGTTATCGTTGATCCGCATGATGAGATCTTGAAATTTATCAGCAACAAGAGTGTGAACAACAAAGAGGGACCCACTACATACCCAGGGCCGTTTTGCAATAGCTCCCATATTGGCCCTACTTTTTTGCCACCCAGTTTACAATTATTTTAAAGCTAAAGCAGTTATCCTCACTACTTCAAAAGGCGACCACACAAAACCTCTTCACTGTTTCTGTGGTGAAAAGACGAGGAAATTATAATTTATTAGATGAAAATACAATGACATACGTAAATGAAATGCAATGTTAATCATACAAAACTGAAATGCAAACCATAAACAAGAAATACATGAAATGGAGTGATATTAAAAACACGATATACGTTTAATGCAGCAAAACAAAAGAGAGTGCACACGGTGAGAATAAATTAACATCAAATAAAAATTGTGCACGATATCCATATAAAACAAAATAGAGTACACAAAATGAAAGTAAATCAAAGTCAAAAAATAAAAATTTTCCCTATATAAAGTATGGATAACATGAGTGGACAGCTAGTAGAATATAATTATTACAGTGTCATGAAAGTTAAACATGGTGAAAATAAAATACAGTGTAGGTATACAAAGGAAGAATAAAATTATACACGGTGTGTCTATAAAGCATGAAAGACTATTGAAAAAATAAATAAGTGACAACTCAAAATAAAATTATGAGTGGCTTGTTGGTCTTGTGGTTAGGACACTCGCAATCCAAAGATCGCGGGTTCGAACCTCACTCCAGACTAGCAAGTTAGTCCTATTTTCATAGCACAAGTGTTTAACTTAGTTTGAAAATGGTAAGAATATTGATGTGATACGTATTCCGAGTTCGCATCTCTATTTTAAAAAAAGAAGAAGAAGAAAGGAGGAAGCATTGGACTAATAGTACCAACATGTGATAGATACATAATAAGGAGTGTGGACAGTAATGTAAATTGGTTTCGATTTTTGTAATATGAAACCAACTCTTTCAACAGAGCGCCTTAGCGCTCATTGTGGACCGAATTTGATGTGCCCTATAATCAATCTCGCGTGTGTCATAACTCTCACTGACTATTAAATTATTACAAAAAAAAATATTATATTTAAGTACCTATAATCTTTGACCCTCTTTTGTCAACAGTTGTGATAAACTTGCTAACGTTAATAAATGTCCACTAGATTTAGATATGACAGTAATCTTGTCAGACCATTGCTTTGTGGAAAAAGTTTGTGGTTAACGGTTAACATTACTCAAATACGATATTCGTGTGTATTTTCGCATTCTTGTTTGCGTTCCCCGCGTAAATTAGAGCGCTCTTTCTCTTTCTTTGCACACACTCTTCAATATGAAGACAGAGCATTCAATTACTTAAACGTGGAATTCTAGAATTCCAGGAAAAAGAAAATAAAGAGATTCTAGAGGTATGTATGATTATATTAAAAACGTAATTCATGCGGGTTTTTTTCATCATAATAAGTATTCTGGATAAATTTTTCTATATTCATTTTTATGGTAATAAATGTTTAAAATATTAAATAAAAAAAAATTATTACCAAATGCTTAAAAATAATAAAGGTAAAGGCTTCTTCTTCTTCCTCTTCTTTTCTTGTCACAGGTTAGCCTTAGTCTTGTGACGAGGACGTCCAGATCTCTCTCCATCTCTTTGGTGGTATTCATGGTGGTCGGCGCCCCTCTGGAAGCCCGCAAGTCTCGTCTGCTCCATTCTCTCAAAATAATCCCTCCAGAAACGCCTTCTCTGCCTGCTCCATCTTACAATATCTTCTATGTCGCAGGTTCTGCGGGTGTCTTTGAGAGTCTTGCCCGTAATACATCTTAGGGTCTTGATCTCGATAGTTCTGAGGTGTTTAGTTCTCACCGTGTCCGCTCATGCTTTGATACCGTATGTCATGATAGTTAAAGGCAAAAAAATTGAAATAAAGGAATAAATTTAGATAAATTGTATATGTCTCACAGAGACGAAACAATTTGTATGAGAAATATGTACGAAAGTCATTTTATAGGATGGCTCAGGGTTTACGACCTATATAAGTTGACTTAAGTGATCATTTTACACATTCGTACGTCATTCGACCGATTATCGAATCGTTAACCGATTCCATCGTAAGAACATCCAAACATTATAAAAATGTTTTATGTGTATTATGTATGTTCGAATCTGTAAACGTGAAAAAAGTTAATTGTTTTTTTTTAAACTTCGATATCTATATACTCCTCAAATAAATGTTTTCAAAAAGGTTTAAGGTCCAGTAACTGTTTTCTCGAAACATACCTACATATAAAAATGTTGTTAAATAAAAGTAATATTTAGCAATTCCGGCATGTTTAAAATTTATTACAATGTTTATTACTTATTTTTTAATGATCTGACTATGAAGAGGTCTTATTAGTCGTAGTACATAGATGGTACTAGAGAATATTGGTAAAAAAAGGTTGTAAAATATTTAGTATTTTCAGATGGCCGCTAAAAGTTAAAAGCTTCAACAACCGAAGTGTGATTTTCTACCCATGAATATTCTAGTAATTTTGAATAGCTTCATCTGAAACGGTTTTGTACGTACGCAAGCAGACGATGCATGTACCCACTCCATGTTCACCAAAATATTTTTGAAATAATAACAATGTTCATGTATCTTGTTTAAAGCTACAATTTTAGTAGGTATCCACAGTAATTTTATATCGCCTATTTCATGTTTTCTGTAATTGGACAGAAATATTTCATGAAAATAAATAATTATTAGAGTACATGAAGTAGATACTCATAAGTTTTATGTATACGTATGCATAAGTTTATTATACATACAACTTATGAGTACTTCATGCCCGTTTTTAAATTAAATAAATATGACTTTTGCCTAAACATGCTTTAAATCGTGATGGTAAGCGAGTTACTTGAAAATTGAATTAAATAAAAAATACGATGGAAAGAGCATTTTGTGTGTTTCAAAACCTGGTTGCTCGGAATTTTCGAATAATTTATTAGAAATTAATTTTATTATTTGATAAACATGTTTGATTATTTTTATCTTACGTATTTATAATTTCGATCTGTAAATCGATAAACAATAATAATTATAAATTAGTCAAACGTGTGAAGATATCAAATACATCATAAATAACATACCTAATTACTCAACTAAGTCACTTAAAATTATCTTAAAAAATATTTATTCCTTTTTTTATCAATTAATTTTATTATTTTATATTATATTATAAAAAAAATTATATAAAATTTAATATAAATTAATTTGAAGATTTTTAATCAAAATATTATATTTTTATTTAGTTCTTGAACGGGAATGATTTTCCATAAATTATTCTATCAAAAAAATATGATTATTTATTAATGAAAACAAAAAACTTTATTTTATCCCAATAGATGTAGGTACTTTCTAAATTGATTACAGTATTTGTATTGTTAACGAGGGGTAAATTGTGTAGTTTAATATTAATATGAAAATCTGTGTTATTTAAGAGCAGAACCTGAAAACAAGGGTTTGAAGGGTCTAACATTTAAACATTGTATATTTTAAGTGATTTTATATTCCAGGGAACAAAATTTAGATCGATTGTATTGATAAGTATCATTTTACTTTTATTTATCAATTAATTTTCTTCTGAATGCTTTTATCATAAGATTTTATAGCATTTTGATACATTATTACTTTATATTCAAAGCTCTCAGAATTAATTCAGTAACCAATTTTAAAAATATGCATAGCTACTAGATGTTACACCCGTGAAAAATCACGGGAAAATATTTGCAGGATTTTGAAGCTGAAAATTCTTGAACCATTTTTTTAATTGAACTTATTTGCTTAAACCTAAAACTCAATATAATAAAATAATAATATGAAAATGTCAAGGTCATGTAATTTGGTGGGGGTGACCATTGCGTTTTGCCTGAGTCCGCGCTGATTGTAATATTTGTTTGTATTGAGATTGAGTGTAATTATCTAAAATTGTAATTCCAGCGACCGACAGACAGAAAACTAAATTATATTATTAAGATTAGGGTCCAGTTCAAATGAGGTCACAGCTCCACTTAATAATTGACTCATAAAAAAATATTTACGGAAGTTACTGTGCGTCCATCCAGACAAAGAAACGGTATAGTATCGAGACCGATTTGATGAGACGTTTAAAAATAATCAATGTGATTTTTACAGAGTTTTTTAATAATAATTTTTAATAATTAATTTTAATAATTAATTTTAATAATTACACCACAATCTCAAAAATCTTTTTAATTTTTGGATTTTCCAATTTATCATGTTATATACATTGTGGTATATAACATGATAAATTGGAAAATCAAAAAATTAAAAAGATTTTTGACATATATATAGATATATACATTGTGGTAAACGGAGAAGACTTCGGTGGCTGGGTCATGTGGAGAGAATGTCTGAGCATCAAGCACCAAAGTCCCTGCTGAACTCAAGGCCAATAGGGCGAAGGAGCTTAGGAAGGCCAAAATTAAGATGGAGTGACAACGTCCTTACAAATATCTCTGCCTTTTATATAATATCTCTGAGTTTCGAAACTGGAGAGAGCTGGCACTAGACCGACATGAGTGGAGGAAAATTATTGAGGAGGCCAAGACCCACCAAGGGTTGTAGTGCCAAGAATGATGATGACGATGATGATACATTATGGTACAACGTGTATATTTTTAGTTTCACTTAACTTACTTACTTGAGGAAATTTTGACAATCTAGCTTAACTGTACATAATGAGACAGATTGTCAAAAATTTTGAGAGAAGCCGCATGAATTGCGAGTTGTTAATTATACTTGATGAGAGGAACTGCTCCTCTCGAAATTATACTGGTGACAAAATAATTCAAAGTTTGTGTAGTGCACATTTTTGCCAAGTAATATATATATATATCTCTGATCTATATTTATATAGTAATATTCTAGATATTTCTAATATATATCTATATATATCTATCCTATCTCTCTCTCTATCTCTCTCTCTATACCTCTCTCTCTCATATATATCTATCTTATCTCTATATCTATATATATTATTTCAGTAACATTAAATATATCTTTATAAATGTGCAAAATGAAAACGAATAATTAAAGTAGTATAAAAAATATAACACCTTATACTTCTATACGTCACCCTGCGGTATCGTTAATCTTCTGCATTTGCAGCGTAATTTAAGGAATCTTATGGTTCAACAGAGCCAAAAAACAACAGGAAACATCCGTCGAAAGCCCAGACGGATGGAAGGATAGACAGACAGAACGACAACAGACATTCCGCTGCTTGAAAAAAAATCCGAAATCAGGAAGGAAGCAATTTGCTCTGCAATTAAACATCGCAGTTTCCGCACTGCAGGCGAAGCTCTTGGTATTTCTCGGAATAAGATAGATGCAATTGTCTCTCTTGCAACTCGCAACAAAAAATGTATCATTCGTTATTAAGTATATACGTAACAACGTCTTATATTGGAAATATTAAATTGTTGCGGACTATTTATAATATGCATAGGTACCTTCATACCATCGAGGGATCGCAGTGGTGAAATAAATTAACTTTTTATTTATTTCAAAAGTAACTTTACACGAAATGAACTGGAGCAATTTTATGTAATTCGAACCCATTTCACATTAGTTACTCGAGATTATTCCACAAATACGTAGGTAGGCAACTTTCTATATTATCATAATTTTTTTCACGGGTTCACAATTTGTTCGGTTTAAGAACATCGCTTTCTCTCACAACAGCGCATTTCCTATAAAATCGGCAATTCCACCGATTATTCTTGACCCTTCATGTAATTTACAATTTACTGTAAAACGTCCGTAGTGCTAGAAAATCCTCGATTTTTAAAAATTCTTTCTGATTCTAAGTTAAGTTAAGATAAGTTTTTGTCTCATGATAATATTCTCACGGATTCGCGGCGGTAGGATGAAATATAATGAATGAAATGAAGACGAATTATGCTTTTCTTCATTCACAAAATTACTGGATTTACGTAAACATTATCTAGAACATTTATTTTTTATTTATTTATTTATTTAAAAATCCTTGTTTACAAATAAGATACTTAATACTAATTTAACAATAAAACATAAGATAAAACATAAGATAATTTACACATTTTTTGTTTTGTTTAATTTGTGGATTATGCCACTCTACTAGGCTACGCCTGTCCCAGAGTGGCGTTATAGCACACAATTATAATATGTTTTTCGAGTTCGTCAGTAGTATTTATTTTCATAAGGTAGTTATTATGTATCTATAGAGTATCAAGTGGAATGTTAGTGAAAGTTGAGTTAGTCATAAGTCCAAGTGTAAATATGTGTAGAATAATTTTTAATGTAAAAAGGGTTAAAGTTTTGTTTAAGATTATTTTTTTATTTTCC
>JADDOH010019582.1:0-10740 GCA_016648135.1 Agrypnia vestita | reverse complement strand
ACTACAGTAAAACCTCGTTAATTTGAAATTGCGACCCAAAAAATCATTTCGAATTGCGCGGAACCCCGTTTTCGCCAAATGAGATACCGCAGCTGTCAACATAACCTCATCGGGTGACATTTCCGCGACAAGATATGCGAGTCCCGGTGTGTACACGTCAAATGACCGCGTCATAGTCCCCGAAACATGAGCGTAGATGTTGATGCCACATGCCGAGCGGAATGTTTCGCGATTTGTCCCCTAGTGAATACATGGCTTAAATCCAAAAATGTACAATCCATCATCTGCATACCTAAGGTTAGTAGCAAAGCCAATAGAACCCGAACATATTCCTCTGCTTGAATATTTAAAATAATATATTAATTCAAAAATTGGAGCTGCAATGCTGATAGACGATAATAATTGGAGATACTCCATACCTATAGAAGACAGAAATGAAAAATAATACTGAATACCTTTATTTGAATCCCCAATGTTGGTTCTAGTAGATACTATCTGTAGCTCTGTGGGATGATTTGATTTTATTTAGAGAAGCAAAGAAGAAAAACCATCGAGCGTATCTTGTATTTTACATACAATTAAAAAAAATATTTTCGAAGTTAATATCCTTTTTTTAATTGGAAAAAAATATATTTATTTATTCCCGTATATTTATTTATGTACATTTTTTAATTGTCTACATAAAATTTCATATATGTATATATATTAAGATTTTATATATATATTACATAAGATTTTATATATAAATCTCAAATATTTCGTATTTCATTGGTTTCGTAGATTCAGCGTTTCTAAGAAAAGTATCGTTCTGGATTCGTATCGCAGTGGTAACAAAATATTTATTCGATAGATATTTTTCTGATAAACATATTTTATTTCATTTGTTTTAATTAAAACACATAACAAGAATCGTAATACCTAGATTATAGAAGTGAATAGGAATATATTAATATTTTTTTACAAAAGAAAATATATAGCATCAATATATATATGTACATAGTTTCAAAAGAGTGTTTTCTAGTTTAGTAATGAATTTAATAATATCGTCGCTGTATATATAATTAAGCTTATGTGCCGTTAAATGCATTCTCAGATAGATGAATCAATTTTTCATATAAATAATAGATATATACTAAAAAAAACATTGCCATTCATCTGGCAAGTCTGCCTAGTAATTATTTAAAATATTTTTTATAAATCTAGTCTGTGCAATTATTTTTTAAAACTGTTTCATTTGTTTATCTCAGAATGTACTAAAACGGCACATAGGCTTAATTATATATACAGCGACGATGTGTTAATTCATTAATCTTTTTGTTATCATTAAGTGAAATTGGATCGAAGTGCGCAAATTGCTGTTGTAGGTATCGATACTGAGAATTTCATGTTTCCTTAAATGAACTGTAATGCAAGATTAGAATTTTTTGTTTTAATTATTTAGGCATACAGAAGTGGGTACAAAAACTTTTAAATTTCATTTTCGAATTTTTTTCGTAATTTATGTACATTATTATGTTTGAGTGTTATTGCATAAAAGATGTACATTATTTTCTCAGATGGACCGATGTCTTACTTATTTACAAAATTTAAAATGAAAATTAAATAGGATATATTAAAAAAATTAACGAAACCAAATATATTTATTTACCATTGTAAAGTGATACGCACATGTTAGCAATAAAATAAAACGAGGGAAAATATTCAGCCCGTGTGAAATGAATATTTCCATTATTTTTTATTATTAAATTTAATTATTTTCATAATTTTATATAACAATATAAATTTTCCCTCAGTTTGACTTTTGCCTAACAACACAACAATAAATATTTTTTTATCAGCTATCATATGAATGATAAAATAACATAAAAATGTTCTCAGATTTTCAAGGCTGTTCAGAATCTTCTGTACAGTTTTCAGGGATATTCTGCCGTACATATCTGACTTCTCTGGCCGATTCATCATCAGGCTGATGTGATGAGTATAATATGCTGATGTTAAGGTTAAGTATTGTATAAAATAATATCTTCGATTAAAATCTCTTCGTACATCGTCAATCAAATAGTCAGAGTGATCTTTTATTCAAGACCCTTCATCTCCTTCTTGAGACCTTTGAATTCTGTAAGGATTCATCTCCAACGATGCAAAACACCCCACAATAACGGCCACGCTTTTCCAACTCATCACCTTAGATTGATTCATGATCTTTCTCATCATCTCATCTATTTGCTTAAAAATATGGCGGTCCTGGAGTGGACGATGAGATATCGTCATCACAATAATTAGTTTTCGACATATTTATTTTATTTCATATTTTTTCACCTCACTTTGCTTCGCATCACTTCCCTTCACTTAATTTATTCACTTCATTTTGTTTTATTCTATTTTATTAGGAATTTACACAGCTTATTTAAAATAAGTTGAACAAAATAAGATGCACAGAAACATCAAGCCGATAACACGAATCCATAAATATAATTAATAAAAATGAACTTAGTTTTTACCACTTTTATATTGAAAAATATCAACATGTTTCAGAGCCCATAGCCCCTTAGGGTACAATTGTATACCAACAAATTAAATTCTAATATTGAGTATAGACAATCTAAATATAGAAAAAAATATATTAGGAAAATGAATAATAATAAAGTATTTACTTAACATGAAAATAAATTCAAAAGATTTTCTAACCATCTTTTGGCTATGGGATCATTATTTTCATGTTTAAGTTTGAAAAAGTAATAATAGTAAATTGAATATAGAATAGTTAATTTATTTCCATGTTAAGTAGGCACTTTATTATTTTCCATATCTATATTTTTTACTATATTTTGATTGTCTCTACTTCGATTTTGTAATTTAATTTGTTAGTATACATTTGTATCCTGACGAAGGGGCAATGAGCTATGAAACATGTCGATATTTTTCAATACAAAAGTGGTGAAAACTAAGTTTATTTTTATTAACTATATCAATAATGTCACCACAAAATTATTTTGCTGTTTTTGAAGAAGAAGTGTATCCATAATAAAGTAAGCGGAGGCCAGTGAAAGTGTTAGCTATTACAAATATATGCCTACATATTAAGTATAGTAAATCGCAGAAATGAGGTGAGGGAAGATGGAATAGGGATGGGATTAAAAACTGTGTAATTAAAATTTATGTATTCAAAACAGCGCCAACTACTTCGAGTGGGTACGTGTCACAACCATTTGGGGATGAACAGTTTACCGTTTACTATTTTGTACAAAAAAAAAAATTATCAAAGTTCTACATGACAGATTGGTTAAATAAAGCAAGCTCATTAAAAAATATAATTTCAAGGCTGCGGAGATAAACAAAATTAAAAATATCGCAGGCCAAAATGATTCAGTGGCCTGTTTCGTGAAGATGTCACGGAGAATAATAAGGCTTTTAATCAGCGCAGAGAGACGGAGACGGATGCGTCGCCGTGAGTTATTGGGAGGCTCGGGGTAGTGACAGCAAAATAACGCGAATATTTTTCAAGTTGTCATCCCCGACCGCCCCACGCCAGCCGCGCCGGTGGCCGCTTTACTCCTGATAACAGAATTATGGGCAGAAGACCAAGTATCACACTTTAACCAAATCAGCAGTGGCGGCACGGAATATTGCACTGGGTTTTCGTAATTTTTGTCAATCGTTTTTATCGTTCCTTTTGCCAGCCCTCGAAACTCCAAACTCAAAAACCTCAAAAATCTATAGACAAGGGATGACAAAAAGTTGTCGTGCCGATTGGTAAGACAATCCCGCTTCCTTGTTGCGACGACTTGATATAATCAATATACATATAAAAAGAAACCCGTGTTTCCCTACCCACCAAGTTTTCTCCACAACCAGCCACAACCACCCACCAGTAGTTATGGTGGTGGATAGCCCCTGGTGTCACATCGAAAATATGCGAGTTTGGTGGGGGTGGCTGTGCGTGGGTGGGAGTGAGTGGGAGTGGGTGACGAGAATGTGCTTTCTAGCACATTGTTTTGCTAAGGTTCCGGAAAAACCTACTATAGAAAGTTCTGGAAGGAGAAGGTTCTAGAAAATTTCCGAAAGTTCTATAACTAAGGTTCTAAACTGAGTGGCGGAATGTGTCGGTGTGTCTAGAAGGTTCCTGTACATTCAATAAATTTCTTGAAAGTTCTGGAAGGAGAATGTTCTAGAAGGTTCGCGAAAGTTCTATAAGGTTCTAAACTGAGTGGCGGAATGTGTTATGTTATGACGATCCAAACAGTGTACCTACTAAAAATCAACGCGTGCGAAGCCGCGCGGGCACAACTAGTATCTACTAAATATTTCACGTCTTGAAAATACGTGAAATAGTTAAGTAGAAGTACGAATTTTTTATTTAGAGAAACCTATGCTATCACAATGCAGTGGAGATGAGATCCCTTAGACCAGTGTTTCCCAAAATATGGGTCGCGACCCACTGGTAGGTCGCGAGCGAATATTAGGTGGGTCGCAGTCGCAATACTGCGCACGTCTTGTCCATGTTATGTTTATTGTAGAAAACGAAGTGCAACCAGATGTCAATGTAGTGTCTGCATTGTCACTCATTTAATAGAGTTGAAAAAAAACTTTAACGCTTACTTCGAAGAAGGGATCAAAAAGTTCGACAGGATAAACTGTATTTGTAATCCGTTTCAAGACAATATACCAACTGAAATATCAACAAAAGAAAGTGAAGAGCCTATTGATTTATTGGAAGATACGTCGCTGAAAAATACTTTATTCGCACGCAATTAGCAAAATTCTGGCTTTTAGTTACTGACATTTATCCCTGCTTGTCTGGTGAAGCCATGAAAGTCCTCCTCCCCTTCACCATCTCATACTTGTGTGAAGTGGGATTTTCCGCCATGGTTTCTATTGAGACTTAATACATAAATAAATTGGACGCATTGAATTCACTGCGATTAGAAGTGACTAAACTTGAATTCGATACTAATGCTGTTATGACAAGAAATAGGCAAAAGATGCATCCTTCCCATTAAAATATCACATATGTATTAATATTTTTCGTAATGAAAAATTTCGATTATATTTGGACGTTTTTCTTAATTGAAGTCTTGCGTATAGTTACAATGTATACTGAGAATATGTGAGACAGGAGGTGGGTCCTGAAAATTGAAATATTTTGGTGGGTCGCGGTCCTGTCAACTTTGGGAACCACTGCCTTAGACGTTTGTGTGACAAATCCATTTATGATAGAGTAAAGACTGAAGATATTAGAAATGAATGTAAAGCTGATTTCAGCATAATTCATTCATGCATTCAGAAGTAGAGGAAGACGTGGCGCGACCAGTTAACCTACATACTGGAAGACTGTCCCGTTAGAAGCCTCAACAACCGTCGAGCTTGCTGCGGAGATGTATGATTGTGGACGAGGCGAGAGTTGTATGTCAGAACAGAAGATTGTGGCGCTCTTGCCTCTCTGCCTACCCCCATGGAAAAACGGCGTGATGGTAAATAAGTAAGCATGCCATCACTCCGACCTCCTGTCACCGATCTACAGTAATTGCCGGTATTAATCTATAGCGTGCGTGATCACTAAAACGGTAGATTGCTGATCGGCGTGGTCAAACAGTAGATTAAAACGGTTAATTTGTTAAAGTAAAAGTTGAATGCACAGAAAAATATATCTTTCCAAGTGATTCATCAAATTTTTCATTAATTATTAAGATAATTAACGACAATTCGCAACTTTGTCGGTAATCAATATATATATAGAGATATAAAAAGAAACCCGTGTTTCCCTATCCGCCAAGTTTTCTCCGCAACCAGCCACAACCACCCACCGGTGGTTATAGTGGTGGATAGCCCGTGGTGTCACATCGAAAATATGCGAGTTTGGTGGGGGTGGCTGAGCGAGGGTGGGAGTGGGTGCCGAAAAGGAGCTTTCTAGCACATTGTTTTGTTATGGGAAGGCCGCAAATGCTTCAGATTATTTCAAAATAGGCGCGCCGACTGTGCCGGTGAGTCTAGAAGGTTCCGGAAAAACCTGCTCCTAGAAAGTTCTGGAAGGAGAAGGTTCACGAAAATTCCCCAAAGCTCTAAAAGGTTCTAAACTGAGTGGCGGAATGTGTCGGTGTGTCTAGAGGGTTCCTGTACATTCGATAAATTTCTTGAAAGTTCTGGAGGGAAAATGTTCTAGAAGGTTCGCGAAAGTTCTATGACGATCCAAACGGTGTACTTAATATTTACGCGTGCGAAGCCGCGCGGACACAGCTAGTTTTATTGAAAATGTGGTTGTGGTATGTTCTACTTATGTTATACAAAGTGCTTATAATAAGACGCCTCCCAAAATATCTAGGCAGCTTCCTAGCTTTTAGAAAGATCTAAGGTAAACTGTCTAATTAAAAATGTATATTAAAGAAAACACGTTATAATTGTGAAGTTGCAATTTCAGAACAAATTTCTGTGAATTATTAAACAAATTTTTATTAATCAATTAGAAAAGACATACTGAAAAAACAAATTTCCAAAAAATATTTTAACTGCTACCGGGATACGAACCAACGGACCTCCATTTTATCCGGGGATGGCGCATTATCCAATTTCGCCACGGCAGTTTGGTAAGTTAACAAAAATTTTTCGACCTTATATATATTCTCTTTTTAATTTATTAACATTTTTATTCCATTTTTAAAAGCAATCTACTTTTTATTATGCAAAAGTCACAAATACCCTTGCGCATCTACTGCTAAATGACGCCAGAAATAATTTTTTTCATTTAATTTTTGGAAACGTTTGATACAACACATATATATTAAAGAAAATACATTATTATTGTAAAGTGGCAATTTCAGAACAAAGTTAAATTGAATTAAAATGAAATAAGTTCAGGTTAAATTAAAATGAAAAAAAAATTCTTGCGACCTCTGGCGGTAGATTCACAAAGGTATTTGTGACTATTGCATTATAAAAAGCGGATTGCTTTTAAAAATGGAATAAAAATGTTAATCAATTAAAAAGAGACTACATATAAGGTCTAAAAATTTTCGTTAACTTCAATTTTAATTTTAATTTAAAATCCCCGGATAGAATGGTGGTCCGTTGTTTCGAATGTCTGTAGCAATTAAAACATTTTTTCATCAATTTGATTTTTCTGTATGTCTTTCCTAATTGATAAATAAAAATTTGTTTAATAATTCACATAACTTTGTTCTGAAATTACAACTTCACAATAATAATGTGTTTAATAATTAAAAATGAACTACCTTGTGAAATTTTTGTGAAATAGAGATAGATATAGTATTTTCTCTAATAAAATGTTTCTTCGAGGTGTGAAATATGATAACGAAATTATATAAATGAGAGTATATGAGTTACTATGAAGGATAGTTAGATGGTCACATTTATTTTAATTTGTGGGTTTTCGCAATTTTATCTAACCATTTTAAATAAAAGAACATACTTATTCGCGAAATAACGCTTTTATCTCCAACAATTAAGTCACAGTTTATTTGATTTATATGCAGGTATTTAATATTAGTTATTAAAATGTGGACATTATTTTAAATGGTGGAAAAGGTTATTAGCTATAGAAACAAAGGAGATAATGATGCCTGTCAATAAACAAACGGAAATTGTAAGGGACGAAAACAATTAGGGTAAGAAATCAAAAGGGTAAAAAAAGAAAAAAGTCTATGTAGGAAACCAGAGCGTAAATTGCCTAGATGTTGATAACAGAGTAAAGTGAACAGTGGATGGGGCCAAGAGAGATCTTTATCCAGCAGCCCACGGACGTGAGCCGAAGAAGATAAATCTGCGAAATTCAATAAATGAAATATCGTGGAAAGATTAGCAAGAATATTATTTATGGGTCTCATAATATTTATATTTAATAATAGTAATCAATTATCAACCATTGTGATAATACTAAATCGCGTGTCTTGTTTTTCAGAGTGTGTTTTTTATGTCATATTGATGAAAATTTTTACTTATCAATAATGATTATTCATTAAATAATCTAGATTTACTGTTAAAAAAACTTCATTGAGGATTTATTCTAATGCGTCATCATTGAAAAATAGCCAAATATATAGTAATCCGGACATCTTGCGCATGCAGTCAGTGTATTTAAATATATTAATATATAACTATTTTAGGAGAAAAATTATCATTTTAGTATAAAAGTAAATTATTTGTTACAGAACCTATTAAAAAATACATTTTTATAATTATAAACACAAGTTGTTTCTGGGAAAATGGATCAGGATAGAAGTATAGGTATTAAAAATTAATAATCCAATAACAATTCAATAACATAAAAAAAATGGAAATAAGTGAGATAAATTACTAATTACGTACTAATGTGAAAATTTATTTAAATGATATCTGGGATATTTCAAACTGTTTCTATAAATAATCCACCCTCATTGTATTCAGGTTCTGGAATTTGTCCCGGGCAGTGACAACTAGAACGCGTGATGGGATATCGTCATCATAATAAATCATTTTTGACACATTTATGTACATGAAACAGCGAAATGACTTAGTTCTTCAAATACATATATGTCACAGTCATTTCGAGGTCCTCCAGATTGCCATTTACTATTTTGACCAAAATATTGAATCCCGAAAAGATTTCCTTCGTGGCGACTTGCTTAAATTAAGAAAGTTCATTCTTCTTCTTCTCGTGCCCTGTCCGTTTACCGCACGTTGGCTATCATGTTGGCTATGCGGACTTTGTTTACTGCGGCCCGGAACAGCTCCACAGTAGACTGGCCAAACCACTGTCTCAAGTTTTTCAGCCATGAAGTCCTCCTTCTTCCAGGGCCCCGACATCCGGCAATCTTTCCCTGCATTATGAGATGCAAGATCTCGTATTTCTCTAGATGTCTTATCACATGTCCTAGATATTGAAGTTTTCGAATTTTTATTGTTTTAATAGCTTCTTTTTCTTTATCCGTCCGAGCCATAACATCTTCATTCGTAACTCTGTCCATCCAGCTTATTTTGAGAATCAGTGCCTCAAGTCGCCTTATCAGTTCTTTGGTAAGCGTCCATGCTTCCATTCCATAGAGTAATACTAAAAACACGTAGCATCTGACCATTCGAATTCGTAATCCTAGGTTGAGATCATGACTGCAGAACATCTTTTTCATGCGGATAAAGGTTGCACGAGCTTGCTCTATGCGGCATTTGATTTCGACCGAAGGATCCCATCTTTCATTTAAGTTGCAGCCCAAGTATACAATGCTTAAACTTAAATTTCATTAAAAAAATGTAATTAATTTATTGGTTCTACGGTTATAGTTTTATTTTTTTACGTTAAAAAATAATAACTTTGCCTTTCGACCAGCCTTCGTACTTCGTGTTCAAATGTTGGGGTAAATAAATGAATGCAGTATACAAAATATCATGCCATTGAAATTACTTAAGGGGGGGATAATGTTTTTAAATTTTTTTTTGCATTTTATTTTTAATTTTTAAATGAATGTATAACATCGCAACAATATTGTGTCAAAATTTCAAGTCAATCGGACCAAAATTGACGAAATTATGAACATTTGAGCGATACTCGATAGCGAGACTGATTTTCTATACCTGCTCGGGCAGCTGAGGACTACCGGACGTGCTATTGTATTGGAAGAGTTTTGCGTAGACAAGGACAAAAAGATGCTGATAATGAAAACTCTTTGCGGTGTAGACATGGCATCGACGATTATGTGTAAGTATAAAATAAGTGTCGAGTTTTATTTTGAATTTTACAGTGTGCAAAACTTTAAAGCGTTTTCCCCATATCTCACGTTTTCAAAGTCGGTGTCCATCATAACTTCAAAACTACTGCACCGATCCTTTTGAAATTTGGAGCACTAGTTTTGTACATAATATACGAGGTAACGCTGGAGACTTTTTTTCAAATTTGTTAATAATTTTTATTTTTTAATAACAAATTAGTCGATTTTTTTCGCAAAAAATCGCGTTTTTCCCTTCAAAGTGTTCCAAAAAATTGAAAAATTGAAATTTCAAAAAACCCTTCCAGCGTTACCTGGGAAAACCTATTATCTAACGAATGAACTTTGATTTTTTGATTTCAGATGATCTAGCACCAAGTTATGATGGACACTGCAATTCTACTTTTTTCCGAGACACGTCCGAATAATTGCTGCCATTGCCGTATTTTTTAATATTTCTTCTTGAAAATTTTACACAATATTCTTTAAATGTCATACTTTAATGTACTATTGGTTTTAATAAAGAAATATTAACTGTGTCGTCACAAATAATTCACAAAAACATGCCTTTTATTATATGAATTAACCTTACCCCCCCTTAATAATGCACGCGCACGTACACCACTTGCAAAACAAATACGTAAGATCTTTTATCTTTCTTACTAAAACGTTATCGTTATCATTGAAAACGGCCAGCTCAAGGCGTTGAAACAACAAGTGAATATACCCGGCATTCCACGGGATTAACCATCTATTAGAAAATATTTTTGTAAAATTGTTTTTGATTTTAACATTTGCGATTTTCAGAGTCTTTAGATAATCGGAAATGTTAAAACATTGTCACGGATCGTGGCCGTCCTCCCACGAAAATGAAAACACTGGAATTTAATCAACGATTTATTGCTTACTTTCATTGATTCGAGATGTCACTGGACGCACTAATTACTTTAAGCACTAATCTCGACTTCATACTATTTCGCAGTTGCATTATTTGATAACACTTTTGAGAAAACTCTGTTCAACTATCGCACATAAAGTAGGTACCTCGTTT
>JADDOH010019581.1:0-13324 GCA_016648135.1 Agrypnia vestita | reverse complement strand
ACTTTGGATCGACTTTTAACCCTTTTCCCGTGATCCAATTGAGTTGAAACTTTGCAAGCAGACTCATGGCGACAATCACGAAGATCTATCAAATTTTTGTTAAAAAATAATAATAATAGTATAATTTTGGATTTTTCAAATTTTTAATGGTTTTTTCAAATTGGAATCATTACAAAAGCTACCAACGGCGGCCCGATAACGTCACGGAATATTTAAAATTTGAATTATTCCGTCGGTAGGTATAATAGGTACTTCACTATGAATTTTGAAAATTTATGAAAATTGGTTCACAGATGACAGCACACTTCGGTTTTTTTGGGAAGAAATCAAATTATAAAGAGATATTTTTAGAGATTTTTGACATAGATATTTGTCTAGACATGTTTCATTTTCAGTCAATCAATTATTTAATTACATGATGATAAACTTAATTTACAAAGAAAGGGAGTAAAATAAAAACTTGATTTTTATAGGTTAGTTTTTTACTTCCTTTCTTTTAACTCGTGGCGTCTGCTTGCTTGTTTTGTATTATTTTGTACCATTTTCGTATGTCTTCTTCCTGTTGGATGATCAAACAATAAAATGCAATTAAATTCGGCGCGGCGTAAAATAGACACCGCCGCCAACTTTCTCGGGAGCGGTAGCTCAGCCCGCACCCTCGCTTGGCGCGGCGCCGTGTCCACACCTGACCCCCGACCCGGCCGGCCGCGCGTCAGCCGGGACCTGAACCGGAACACGAGACGCCCGACACATCCCGTCCGCGATATTTCATACTTATCATAAATTGATTTATCGCCGGTCCCCCGCCCGCTGAAGCCCGACACGGGGAAGAGAGGTGCGCGTGATTTGTTTTATTCGCCGAATAAATGTTGCCAGCGAAAAAAAACGCGCGGTATGGATTAGTGATGGTTAAACCGTCATTAAACCGGTTATTTTCGGTATTTAGAACTTATATTTATTTATTTATTTATTAACGCCATATAGGGCTTTTACAGTAGATAGGTAAGTGTACATAAACAGAATATGTATACAGATAGTTTAAAGAAATAAATAATGACATAAAGAGAAAATAAAATACTTAAAATATAGATACAAATATATAAAGATAAATATAATATAATGTAAAAAGCAATTATTTGATTGTATCGATGATTGATAACTAAGATACAATTGCCTTCTCGTACCGATGGTTACCCGTCGAATAGGCATGATGACACTATTAAAGAATTAAAGAATAAGTGATTTTAGAGAAGAAAATACTTAGAAAGGATTCTAAAAAATGATCCAGTTTTAATATACACATTGAGATTAATAAGATTTTCAATAAAATAAAAGTATAAAATTGTGCAATCTGCCATTTTTACTGAAACACGGGTCAGAGCGAATGACGTCACGCCTCAGTATCTACCCATCACCGTGTCTTTGAACCGTTGCCATAGACACAATGCAATGTTTACTGAGGGCTTGACTTCACGTAGACGAAATGACAGTTGCGGGCGTTTGTGCACGAAATTAAAAATATGTAGATGAAAATGCAATTATTTACTTAAAAACTTAGTTTATTACTGAAATCATTTTATTTTTGGTAATAGTAGACGTGTACCGACAATAAAGAATGATATTTCAAAATCTGTCATCAAGCCTATTGCGAAAAATCAGTTCCCATCATAGACGCAGTCAGTGAAGTGCGACCCACCACAGACCCAGGGCCGTTCTACGAACAAAAGCCCCCGTATCGTCCGTACACTTTCTCCATCCAGTTTGGCACTGTTTTAATGCTAAAGCAGTTGTAGTGCGGAGAGGAAACTGCACTAACCACTTCACTGTCTTTGGGGTGCGTTACGAAAACAATTTATTAAATTATTAAATAAAATAGCAATACATAAAAACAAAATCACAAGTAAGTACCAAAATATAACCAAAAGCAGAGAAATACAAGGAAAATAAAATAACAAAGCATAAATATAAGTAAAACAAAATAAAACGGAAAAATGATACAACGAAATAAATACACATGATAAAAAGTTAAAAATATAATAAAAAATTATATAAAAACAATTAACGGACGGTTGCACCGTGGAGACAGCCTTAGGAAAATGCAAAAAATCCCAATTGGAAAAAATGGAAATCATCACAATCAGACAGACATCACAAAATACAATCGTCATAGATGCATTCAGATAAAAACCTTAAATAACGGTTAGTGTGTCACCGGTTAAAATGACATCACTAGTATGGATTGCCAAACATCGCGCCGTAGGCGGAGAGTTTCGCCAGAAATTATTTTCGTCCTGTCGTACGACATTTTATTGAATTCCGTGTGTGTGAAAAAGTGTGGTCATCCCGTGTTTTTTAACGACAAGGATAACTTTTCTGCCGAGTATTATAAATTTCATTTCAACATTGAACGTACTTTTTATGATTCTATCATCAGTCACCTCGCGATTGTTATTTGTAAAGGATGTCCATGATGAATGAAGAGAATTGGATCATAATTGTCACATGAAATTAGATGTTATCACTTTTTTAGTGTCATAAAACAAAAAAAATATTTAAATAAGATAAATAAAATAAGTCTCACAAAGACGAAGCTATTGATGTGAGAAACATGTATGGAAGTTTTTTGTACTATGGCCCAGGGCTTACAACCTGAACCCGGTTATTAATTTACTTCACAATATTACTTTCACCAACTTTTCTCCTCTCCTCTCAATATTTCCGTTTTACACCGCCTCTACACCACTAACTTCGGCTCCTTTCATCAGAACCTAATTAATTAATTACTTATATGTGTATCCATCTAACTCATATAAAAAAATGTATGTTTGAATGTAGTCAGTTTAATACTTCGTCTGTCGATGAGAGATTCTGATACACAAGTTTATACTTTCATGAAAGTATAAACCTGAGATTGTCACGAGCGTGATAGATAACTGTTTTTTTTAATAGTATATAATACATACGTGCAAATAAATATATATAGTTTTTTTATTTATTTGCACGTATGTACAATTTTGTATTGCACAAAACAAAATATACCATTTTTTATACGCATATTGAATGTCTAACATAACATATATTTTCAAAATGTTTTGCTAGCTCTATATTTATAAACAGGAAATACATCTGTCTTCGGCAAACTATTTTTTGTACCATCTCCTCTTGACGTGAACCATAATTCCATTCCCGATACGTGGTATCACCGCCTCAATCGCAGACAAACGTGACTGATCTAGATACAGTGTCCGTCCGTAAATCAGCCACGGACAAGTTGGCAAGGGCGGCACCTGACGGTATTTAAGGGGGGGGCATTGTTACCCCCACAAGCCCTCCCCCTCCGCCACCGCCGGCTGGTCGAGGTGTCAAGACAGGTAGCGGATGTCAGCTCGCACTTCACTCCACCAGTGACATAGTAATACAGACCGGCGACAGAAGCACTTTATTACTTCCTGCAGAAAATTATATTTTCAAATGGTACACTCGTTCCGATGGAACTTACAAGTTCTTTGCTGCTTTTCAATTGGTTTTTTTGTTTGTTTTCTCAATAAGTAATTCCGATAGCAAAGGTAAAAACAACTGGTTCGGTCAAGCAACCGTGATACGAACTTAACAGGCTCGCTAAAACTATATATTTCATAAAGGCGCTAAAATTGATTTATATATATACGTATGATAATGCTATCCTACAGTCATTCAGAATGAAATACTAGAGATATTTATGGGCCATAACGTCTAGTGTTTAGTGGGTTTTTTTCATTATTGACAGCGGGCTAACGTCATAGAAGCGAAAACGCGTGATAGCTCATAGTGTTTCAGCGACAGTAAATTAAGAAAGTACCTACCGACGTATGAGAAGTGATCTATAGTAAGTAATCAGAGCGATATAAACCAGTGAACTAGGGTTTCTAGACAGACATTGAAGATTGTGTAAAGTGCGAATTACGAAATTTATTGTGAATTTAAGAACAGTGCTCTATTAAATTCTTGTCCACTGCGTCTTTGCGTAGTAAATTAAAGTTTAAATTTTGTTTTGTGTTTCACTTTCCTCTTTCAGCCATGATTCCGTGACAATTTATAATTTTTTTCTCTATATCCATCCACTGCAAGATAAAAAAAGCCTTTCTTAACGAAGCGAAAGTGAAAGCCTTTCTCACCACTTACCCTTTATTTTTCTCGTTCACCCTCTTACTGCAATCCTTTGTAAGTCACAGAATTCTAAGTCTTCTTTGTGATTAAACGTGAAATATGTTTAGAACTGCTTTATTAAGTAGTACGTTCAAAATCATACTGTCGATTGGAATGACCTCCGAACTCAGAACTCTGGTATTAAAATCAATTCAGTCATGCTAGATTATTTATTAATGTAAAAATTTCTCACCCTACCGCTATGTCTTTTGCAATTAGCTCAAATTTGACAATATTTCTGTTATTGATGGGTTGGGTGTTCATATTGTAGATAAACAGATGGAAAAAATATACTATGTTATCTCTACTTGAGTTCAATTATATTTTACTCCTCGACTTTCAAGAGTATCAGAAACCCTCATAGACAGATGAAGTATTAAACTGACTACATTTAAATACAGAAAAAACATTACCGTATAAAAGTATGTAATACCCGCTTATTACACTGATATTAATCCCCAATTTAAAGTCAAAAATAGATAATTTAGAAAATGTTGGACTTTACAAAATTTCATCTGAAGATTGTAATAGGAATTTTTTTTTCATTAAATTTAGTTGGTAAATGTACAAACTTAAGAGTGGCTGTATTCAATATAATATAATAAATAAACTTTTATATTACACGCTAACCCAGTTTTAAATCAGAATTTAATCTCGTGTTTGAAAGTGGGTGGCATTGTCATATATGTACATATCTATTGTTAATGTTATCATTGGTGTAAGACATTAGATTAAATAAGTAAGATATAGAAAAAGAAACATTAGATTATGTTATAAAATTAAAACATTAAATTAAGTAAGTAAGATATAAACAATACAAGAAGAAAAAATGTAAGACATTAGATTAAGTAAATAAGAAATAGGTACACAAGGAAACGTTAAATTAAGTTATAAAAATAAAAAATTTAATGTTCAAAATTGAATAATTAATAATAAATAATTAAAATTAAAATTATATAAATAATAAATAAATGTCATTATTATGTTTACGTGTTATCACTTTTTTTTTCTTTAAACTATATATTCATTAAACGTGCACTTTACCTATCAGTTAATTAATAAACTAAAAATAATAATTAATCTTTTAATTAATAAATAAAAAACTAAAAAATAAATAAAAATAAAAAAAATATAAAAAAATTTCAATAAAATACTAACACAGCATCGCCATTGTCTAACTGGTGATAACTTTTCTGAATTTTCGAACCACATTATGTATGGTAATCGTTCTTTTTATTTACGTACCATTAAACGTCCCCATTCCACCGCGCGTAAAGTTAATAAAATTAATAATTTATAAAGCTTAGAAATTAAAAGAAACTTTAACTCGGATATTAATTCGCTTAGCAATATTACTGTCACCGACTGTTCTCTCCTCTCAATATTTCCGTTACAATCACTCTTACCCTAGTAACCTCGGCTCCTTTTTCAGTACCTACCTTTTTAATTAATTATTTATATGTCCATCCAATCCATGTAAAAAAATATATTATATATTTTAATGTAGCCAGTTTAACACTTTACCTGTCGATGAGAGCTTCTGATTCTCTCGAGACTCGAGTAGAAAACTGTAAAATATAATTAATCTCAAGTAGAGATTTAATTTAATTTAATTTATTTAATATTTATGGAAGACCAACAGCACAACAAAGAAGCATAGAAAGCATTGATATAATATATAGATGGCCAATTACAGGTCTCCACATTTAGAAATATGTTAGTAATGATAAATATTTATGAATTAAACTAAGGCATGTTAAATAAGAAGAAAGAATAAAAAATTTAAACAAAAGAAAAAGAAACTTAATTATTAGCAGAAAAACAAAGGCATTTTAAAAATAATACAAAAAGAATGAACAAGAGAAAAAGAGACATAAATGTTTTCCATCCATGTTATTACTCCATAATTTATCTCATCATAATTAACCTACAAGTGATAGGCAGGCATTATTTTCCGATTTATTTTATTCTCAGAGGCGGTAGGCTCGGATAAATGGGGCTCTGCTGTGTTTACAAACAAAAAAGGATTTTTCGAAATTGTTTGATAAAAAATGTAATTTCGCAAATTTGCGTTACTGTCCATCTCCCGATTGGATGTAATTAAGAACCAATCCCCCGCAGCGTCATCACTCTTCACTATCGCACATTAAGTCATCAGTCACGCGCGATAATCATCATCACCTTGAAAGCTCCTCTGGCCTATCGGGATGAATGGGCCCCACAAATCATCGGTTCCGGGGTGTCAAGTGACGGGCCGCGGTCGTGAGTGACCCCGGGACTCGGGTCTCGGGATCAAGTCCCGGGATGATTTATCCCGGGACCCGGCGGGCGATCATGCGCTGTAATCCTGTTGAATGGCGGATAGGTATTACCCATTTTTGTTTTATTCTAAGGCGCAAGCCTTTCTCTCGACTAGAGTTTATTCATTTTTTTAACGCCATTTTATCAAAATTCACACAGTTTTACTGGATTATATATTATGATGTTAAAAAACATGAATTAATTCTATACAAAAATTTTCTCAAAAATTTATTTTTTATTATATGTATATATTGTGATCAGGCGCGAACAGTGAATCATGACTTTTATGTAAACACATATTTTGTAAAAAAAAAAAGAAATATGTATCTGACAGCATATTATCCCCAATAATAATTTCGATGTTCGTCCATACTTCCTAGAATTCATTGGCTGAACTCATACCGTTTTCAATATTAGTATGATTTCAAATTTATTAAATAAAATGAAAACTTTATGCTTTTTTTATAAAAATGTCTGAATTAGACTTTTTTAAATATTTCACTTTAATGAAAATTAATACTATATCTGCATCCATTACTATGTCGCATACTTTATTTATTTATTTATTAACGCCCTGTAGCGCTTTAACAATAGATAGGTAAATGTACATTAACAGAATATATAGATAGTTGAAAGAGAAAAAACAATAACATGTAAACATAATAATGACATAAAGAGAAAAGAAAATACTTAAATATGTCATTGGTATTATCATTAATCAAAATATATGTTTCTCCAAGCAATATTGTCTACCACAAACGCTACTAGATGTCTCAAATGATAATAGGTATAATATAATAACGAGGTTTTAGAAGCAAAAAAACATAATTCTCTATTTAATAACGTACATCGCTAACGTTATCAAGACGCTACTCTACTCTAGACAGCGCTGATCTCACAGCCTTAATTGCGACCGAAATATAAATTAAAAGTACCTACGTTATTTTTACGGTTTAGAGATAGTAAGTAATATATTAAAGTCTGAACAATATGATAATAATTATCAGAGGATTATTACGAGGTATACCTATAATTTCGATTGTACCTAACATTTATTTTCGTGTTATGAACTTTATTAAAAATATTAATTTATCAAAATACGTATTGTATTCAGATTAAAGGTACTTCGTGCCGTAAAAATAAATATAAAATGTAAGTATAGCAGTATAATATAAGATAAGATTTTATAAAAGTAAGTTTAAATGTAATTAAAAAATAAGTAGCTAATGAAAAATTATTATTTTTTGTATTATAAAAATTTTAAAATTTGCAATAGTAAGAAATTTTATGAACTCGTAGAAAGAGAACAAATGTTAGTTAGTTACCATTAGCTTAAAAAAAATAATTTTTTTAATTAACATAAATTCATAGATATTTTAAAATTGCCATGTACTTGCTATTTTTAAGAAATTTATAGATTTTAGTTGATTAACTATTGAATTGCAATAAAGCTGTAGGTACTGAATGATTTTGATATTATTCAATTTATTGCATAGCCGTCTTGGGGATCTGGCAAATGCAACCGGCGGTAGCCGATTACTTTCTGCTGGCGTATAATAAACTACCATCGTCTCTGCGGACAATGCAACACTCCATTATTTTCAAATAATATATGCAAAACACATTTATCAATTGTATAGATATTCTTGAGATGATGAATTTTTAAATGAAGGTGGAGGACATTGTATTGAAACCACAATAATTGAATTATCGTATAAATGCTAATAACGAAAGACATATTAATCCATAATCTTAGATGCATTCGCTCAGATATTCTTAATAGAACGTGTTCAGTCATATTTCAACAAACAAACCTTAATGTTGGTACATTAACGTTTGTTTGTAACTGTATTGTAATATACTATTCGACGCCGCCCGATATCAAATTCTTATATACATTAATATTCCCAAAAACGCTGAAAAAGATTATGCTTGTAGGAAACAAATCAAGTTATTGACAAGTAATGTACTAAAATGTTTGAGTACATTACTAGCTCCTGAAACATGTTGATATAATAAAATTATCTATGATATAAACAAAGCGCTTAAGTTTTTATTTATGTGTAAAAATGATTAATAAAATTACCTCTCGAAATAAAATATTCATCGTGGAACGTACTCGTACATACCCCTTAAATATAACATCAGCACTGGTAGGTATCCCTCCATTTTGCATTCCCCAGCGAGCGCATTAAAACGCAATTTGTCAAAAATCTGAAAACATCTTCAAGATAAACGTTATTTTTTGGAAAATTACCTTGTCATCAAGATGGGGAAGAATTAAAGATCAATTTAAAAACAAATAATTACAAAAAAAATTAATGCACGGCTGACATGATTGTGTCTCAATTTGCCTTCCAGGTTCAAAAATAAAAAATTAAACACGTTTTAATTTTATTCGTTTACCGCGTATTTCTTACGTCTCCAGCAGATTATAATAAAATACAGCGATCGTATTACGATCTAACATTAAATGTCACCCGAAAAGTTTAGATGTCAGATGTCAACCAAGTGGTTAGTAATATTTATTATTGTAACTTATTTCACTATAAACTTCATCAGATTATTTTTTTCCTCCAGCCAGATTGTGTGGTTCGTGATTTCTAACAATTAAAAAGTGATACCCAATATTTCTTGTCAGTCAAAGAGTTTAGTTTCCAAATGATATCTTTGTTTAAGATCCTTAAGTTTAATTAAAAGTAGTTATATAGCAGGGGCGTGTACTCGCACAATCAAAAGAGCTCTGTACAACTACAATTTTATTAAAAACCATTTTATTAACAAAATTATAAACACTTGGTTTTTGTATCACAATTCGATTCAATTCCAAAGTTTCGGGAGTGATGCTCTTTTCTACAGGACAGGAAATGTACTAATTTAAATTATTTAGGCCGGCGCCACACTGAGCGTACCTTCACACAATATTCCGCGGCGGATTCAGTCTGCAACAAATACACATGCGTACGCAGTGCGGACAATCGGTAGAATGTGGCGCGTTGCATTTTAAAACATGAGACGCGACGTCTCCGATTTTAAGTTGACGTAAGTTTCGCGGGCGGAGAACCTAACAGACGCCGCAGCGAGCGTTTCGCCAGCGGATCGACCGATGATCCGCTCAGTGTATTCGATAAGCATATATTTATTTATTTCAATATACGGCACAGAAGTACCTTTTACGTAATAATATATACAAAAAAATCCAAAGAATAGAACAGCAAAAAATTCCAGAATTTACATAGTACAGATAGGTGTTTAAAGTTATAACAGTAATTAGGAAAAGAAGGTGTGAAATATATACAAGGTTAAACAAATAGGTATAATAATTTGTTTGTGATTGCATTATGAATTCAGGATGGAAGGGTATAAAACTTTAATTAGCGAATCTTTATATTGTGCTAAACTGGAATAAAAAATATCAGTATTGTATAAAGGTGTTGTATAAATGTATAAAAATATCAATATTGTATGAAAAGAAATGTAGCGGCGTTCCGCGACATAAAAAACGCGGCGAAAGATACGCTCAGTGTGGCGCCGGCCTAAGGCTGGTTGTATCAACATAGATTATAGTTGGCGACGAAATCTAAACTGTGAATCTCATTTAAGCTAACATGCGTCCGCACTACATAAAAATTATGATATTGTATCAAAATGTTCACACAATACTGGTGGAATGCCATGCATTTTTATGAACATCGCCAGATTCTAGAGTAGGTATATCCTTTATATGTCACAGAATAGATGAAAAGGTGGGTAAGTGATGCATCTGGGATACTTTTTCATGGATTGTGATTAATCAAACCGTTACTGATACTACAATATTAAAAACTTAAAAAACGATTTTGATGATCGATGTCAAAAATTGCGTGCAGTGCGCAAGCGTGCCGGCTTAAACGATATTCACAGTTTAATTTGTCGTCGCCAATCAGACACAACTGGTCCGTAAACGTACTTTTAATACCTTTCGAAGATTAAAATTAACTCACGTAAGTACATTTTACAGAAACAAGATTCTGAAAGAGTGCATTTCTTTCCGAGTACAACCACCAATGACAATTCAACACACTATTTTACAGCAGCAAAACCTAACTCCATGTCTAGCATACGCCACTGCAACCTGAGTATTACTACATAGGTGTCTACACAACATTAAAAAATCTATCAAATGGATAATTGTCAATTAAAGGGCAATACCTTATTTATTTTGATTGGTCAACATATTAAGATGCGCGCGCAAGTAATCTATATTCAAATTACGGATCGAAAAATGTTAATATTTCAGTCATTAGTCAATAAGGGCTGTGTTGTAGTGATGGGTCCGCTCTGTACTCACTACTACAATGTAGTACTACACTACATTGAAGTGCACACTTCGAACATTTTGATGTGTAGTGCACACTACAAACTACAAACACCAAAGTTATTGAAAGTATAAACTTAGTACACTTCATTTCAAAGCGAACACTACAAAGTACATATACTTCAAAGTTATCGAAAGTATGAGAAACACAAAGTTGATGTAGACATATGAAGAATTTTCTGGAATCTGTAACAACCCCCCCCCCCCCATGGTTTGAAAAATTTTGGGAGCCATGAAGAAATTTTTGGGAAGTTGATGTAGCTAAACGGAGAAATCTCTGGAAACTGTAACAACCCAACATTTTTTGGAATCGAACGAAGAAATCTGTCTGGCGACCTTTTTTTTTTTTTTAGCTCGCTAAATTTTTATTAAGGAAAAAAATACTTCATTTCATTTAAAAATTAATTTACTTCATTATTATTACAATTACTTCACTTCATTAATACACTACAATTACTTCACTTCATTAATACTACAATTACTTCATTACTTCACTTCATTTACTTCACTCCATTTCGTAGTACTACAATTGTAGTGTACACTTTGTAGTCTTCAAACTGGTGAACGTGTGTGTGTTGTAGTCTTCATTTTGAAATGAAGTTTTTCCCTTCGCTACTGTGTTGACACTACCCACCAGAAATCCCGTGCGCGTATTCCCTTTCCTTTCTGTAATCTTGATTGTTTTACCGGCCCGCCGGTCGGTTAGCCCTTTCGAATCTCGTGTTATTTAAAACACGATGCGCCTTCTTTAAATTATCTATGCAATGTTTAAGCCTTAATGTATGTTCACACGAAAGTGTCCCCAAATCACGATCACGTGTTAAAAGAGTATGAAACAATCTTAACTGCTTGTTGTCATGGCAGGGTTCGCAGCCGATGAACAACCTTCGTCGTTTTTGAAAACATGCAAGGATCCAATGCGACTGAAGTACCAAACCATTTAATTAATTACGATGGTTATATTGTTATAATAGCTTACACCACACGTTGAAATATATAGAAAGTTGACGCATTATAGTTTATCAATGTATTATTTTATATACCAGTAATGTATTATAATACCTACCTGTACCAATATTCCTACTTAAACATACAATATATTAATAATATCGTACGTAGATTATGTTTATTGTGTTTACTTGTCCATTTACTTATTTTGACTTTTTTCTCTTCTCTTTTTTTTTACTATTTTTCATTTATTTCATGTTTTTATCTGTTATTATGCTTTTTATGTTTGAAATATAATTTTAAATAACTGTTACACAGCTATAAAACTACACCGATGCTCAGGAACGTGCCCAAGGGCTAGTTGAGTGGCGATTCCAAAAATTGGACTCAAGTTAAAAAAATATATGTGTACCTATGTAAATTTGAATTCTTAATAAATAAATAAAAATTAATAAATATGTAGAAATGAATTAAATTAAAATGTATTAGTTAGATTCTATATATTTTAAAAATATATGTCTTCTCACATCACATATTTAGGGTATAAAAACAAGGGCAGCAATATCTAAAAAAAATTAATGCAGTCATCGAGGATAATATATAATGTACTTAATTCGAGATTTTATAGGAAACATAGCCAATAAATTTAAAGTAAAAATAAATTTGGAAAGGGTAGATATATAAAATCTAGAATGAAGTACACTTTAAATAAGTAATGCTCGGTGACATCATTCAGAACATTTTTAATTTTTTTGGATATTGCTGCCTTTGTTTTTATACCCCACATATCATCTAAGCTACCCTTTTTTACTTCCTTTCTTTTAACTCGTGGCGTCTGCTTGTCTGACGAAAAAACTTTGGATCGATTTTTACCCTTTTCCCGTGATCCAATCGAACTGAAACTTTGCAAGAAGACTCGTGGCGATGATCAAGAAGATCTATCAAATTTTCGTTAAAAAAAATAATAATTATAGTGTAATTTAGGATTTTTCAAATTTTTAATGTTTTTTTTTTAAGGGTTTTTCATACAACTAATTAAGTTGTATGGAGATTCCGATGCATATGGTAGACACGAAACCCGAAAATGAGAAAGGGAGTATTGTAAAAACTTTTTATGGGTTACTTTTTTACTCGTAGCGTCTGATTGCTTGCTTGTCTAACAAAAAAACTTTGGATCGATTTTTAACCCTTTTCCCGTGATCAAATCAAGCTGAAACTTTGCAGGCAGATTCGTGGCGACAATGAAAATTATCTAACAAATTTTGTTTTAAAAAATTAATAATTTAAGTATAATTATTGATTTTTATAAATTTTAATAATTTTTTTCAATTTGGTATCATTCTATGTGAGCAATTAGCCCGACGCGTGTATAGACACGAAACCTGATTCAAAGCGAAAGGGAGGAATGTAAAAACTTGGTTTTTATGGGTTAGTTTTTTATTATGCTTAAATTATTATGTATATCTACGGCTAGGTATACCTTAATGAACCGTATTAAACTCTAAAATATTTTAACATTTAAAATATTCATAA